>JAQHUG010000132.1:2502353-2515673 GCA_028555095.1 Dicrostonyx torquatus
ATTCCTGACTTCAAACTCTAATATAGAGCTACTGAAAACAACCTGGTATTGGCATATAAACAGACAGGAGGACCAATGGAGCTGAATAAGAGACCTTAAAATCCACACACCTTCCAACACCTGATTTTTGACAAGCAAAAAAAAAAAAATGTCAGATTGTAAAAAGAAAGCATATTTAACAAATGGTCCTGGCGTTACTGGGTATCAACATGTAGAAGAATGAAAATAGACCCATATCTATCACCATGCACAAAACACAGTCCAAATGGATCAAAGACCTCAACATAAAGCCAGCCACAGTGAACATCATAGAAGAGAAAGGGGAAGTACACTTGAATGCGTTGGCACAGGAGACCACTTCGTAAATACAACCCCAGCAGCACAGACACTGAGAGAAACAATAAATGGGACCTCCTGAAACTGAAAAGCTTCTGTAAGGCAAAGGACATAGTCAACATGACAAAATGATAGCCTAAATAATGGGAAAAGGTCTTCACTAACCCCACATCAGACAGAGGTCTGATTTCCAAAAGAACTCAAGAAATTGATCATCAAAAGAACAAATAATCCAATAAAAAAAATGGAGTACAGACTTAAACAGAGAGCTCTCAATAGAGGAATCTAAAATGGCTGAAGAATACTTAAGGAAATATTCAACATCCTCAGTCATCAGAGAAATGCAAATCAAAATGACTCTGAGATTCCATCTTACACCTGTAAGAATGGCCAAGATCAAAAACACTAATGACAACTTATGCTGCAGAGGTTGTGGGGAAAGGGGAACACTTCGGCATTGCTGGTGGGAATGCAAGCTGGTAGAACCCCTTTGGATTTCAGTATGGCGATTTCTCAGAAAATTAGGAAACAACCTTCTTCAAGACCCAGTAATACCACTTTTGGGTATATATCCAAAGGATGCTCAACCGTGCCACAAGGACATGTGCTCAACTATGTTCATAGGAGCTTTGTCATAGCCAGACCCTGGAAACAACCTAAATGCCCCTCGACCAAAGAATGGATAAGGAAAATGTGGTACATTTGCACGATGGAGTACTACGTAGCCGAAAAAAACATTTGAATTTTGCAGGCAAATGGATGGAACTAGAAAACATATTTTGAATGAGGTAACCCAGACCCAGCAAGACAATTATCACTTGTTCTCACACATAAGTCATTTTTAAACATAAACCAAAGAAAACTAGCCCACAAATCACAATCCCAGAGACCCTAGACAACAAATTGGACCCTAAGAGAGACACTCATAGATCTAATCTACTTGGGAAGTAAAAAAAGACAAGCTCTCCTGAGTAAATTGGGAGCATGGGGACCTTGGGAAAGGGTTGAAGGGGAGGAAAGAGACAGGGAGGGGAGCAGAGAAAAATGTAGAGCTCAATAAATATCAATTAAAAAAAGAAAAAAAGCAAGTGTTCTTAACCACTGAGCCAACTCTGTAGCCCTTATCTCTTTTTTGTAATGTACCACAGTTACTTGATTACAAACTTTTCCCCAGAGTGAATGTGACTACTTCTGGGAGAAACCCTATTCTATTGGGTTCATAGGTCATACTTTTGTTCAGTTCTGTATGTATATATTTTGAAGTTCTCTGTAGAACCTTATGCAGTATATTTGTTTTCAGGACTTTTATCTTTCCTTTGGGTGGTGCCAGCTCATCCAGGGATTCTAGTACATCTGTCAACTGTGATTATTCTATAACATTATATTTGTTAAATTTACCTTTAGTATGAAAAACATGAAAGAAAATTTGTTTGAAAAATGTTATTAAATTGTTATTCAGGAAGACTTTGAGTGAATAAAATACTAAGGAATATAGACTTAGACTTTATTCTGTAGGCAGTATGAAACTTTTAAAGGTTTAATCTTTGTAATAATACAGAAAGTGATATTCTCAAGGAAGATATCTTGCTGGAGATTGTGCCATATATATCTAAGTGCATTAAGACCATGAAACATAATATGCCTCAGGAAAGATTAGATGAAATCTAAACAGGAATGAGCATATAAATAGATATAGTTTATATGGACATGAAAGCTTAGTGTTATTTGTGGTTTTTGATTGTATTATACCTTTTTACAGTAAAGTAAACAAATTCCAATAAAGTGAATTGCTGAATTCTTATATATGTGTGTAGCTATACATGCAGCCTGCAGATCATCAGAGACTAATTCTAGCATTTATAGAAAGTCCTTCATTTATCTTTTAGTCAAAACTCCTTAGGAAATATACTGTTTTATTTCTGTCATCTAGGTCATTTTTCACATTGCAAAGTTCACATTAAAAGAATGATGATCAAATCCCTCTCCTAAGAGCTCAGGGAACCCTGTGAAAGAGAAGGAGGAAGCAGTGTCAGAGCTAGAGAGGATGGAGGACTCAAGGAAAACAATACCCTTAATCAACATGGTCAGATCTCATGTATAATCAGACTTTTTTTGGACCACCAGCTCCCAAATTATGACACAGAGACTTCTTATTAAGTTTCAAAGCTTGGCCTAGTCTAGGCTTGTTCCCAATTAGCTCTTAAAACTTGAATTAGCACTGGAAAAATGGCTCATCAATTAAAAGCACCAACTCTTCTTCCAGTGAACCCACGTGACAGACAGCTCACAATTGTCAAAGATCTGACACCGTCACACAGATATACATGCAGGCAAAATACCAATGCACATAAAATAAAAAGAAATAAATTTTAGCCAAGCAATGGTGTCACACATCTTTAATCCCAGCACTTGGGAGGCAAAGGTGTGCAGATCTCTGTGAGTTTAAGGCCAACCTGGACTACAAGAGCTAGTTCCAGGACAGGCTCCAAACTACAGAGAAACCCCATCTCAAAAACAACAAACAAACAAACAAACAAACAAAAGACTTTAATTAACTCTTTTTTTTGTTAATCTGCATTCTGTTACATGGCACATTACCTCTCCTCAGTACCACAAGTCCAACTTCCTTGGTATCTGGCTGGTGAATCTCTCCTTTCAAATTCTTTCCCAGAATTCCTGTCTCTGCCTATCCTCTTCCTGCCCATCTATTGGCTTATCAGCTCTTCATTAAACCAATCAGAAGGTACCTTTTGTGGGTGAGGTAAAACAGAGACACATCTTACAAAAAGATCATTCTATCACAAATGTTATCACAGAGACTCTCAGCATGCCCAGGGCCTGCACAAATCTGTACCAGGTTCTCTGCATATATGTCTTATGGCTTCTAGCTTACTTTTTTTATATGGAATTCCTCAGTGTGCAAATGCTTGGATCTTTAATTCTTCTGCCCTATTTTGGAATCTTTTCCTTATATGTTTGTTTGTTTTGTTCAACTACAGTGTGTTAGCTTTTGTTTGGTCTTACTATATTTTTTTTTTGTGTTTATCCTTAAAACCCCTCCCCGGGTTTTAAAACAAGACAGAAAGGGAATGGATCTGGATGGGAGGGGATGTGGACACAAACTAGGAGGAGAAGAGGAAGGGGAGACCATGGTCAGGATGTATTATGTGAGAAAAATATCTATTTTCAATAAAAGGAAAAAATGGAACCATACACAAAGGGGAATGGGGAGATGGGAGTCTCTGGTAGGAATTAAAGGGAGGAGGGATTGGTGTAAAATATGATCAAAATATATTAAATTTTTATATATGTTAAATAAAAATATATTAAAAGGAGAGATTGGGAGAAGAGCAGAGAAAATGTAAGGCTCAATAAAAATAAAAAATTCTCAAATAATTAATAAAATGTTTAAAAATGCAAAACAAAAAAGGAATGACCTGCTATAATCTTTGATATGTGTTGTAACATACATCAGTACTTCATCTTCTTCATGTTGTTATGTTCCTTTTTTGCTTTTTTATGTATTTAGTGGTTATTTTTTTGATTATTTACATATTTAGTGGTTGTCTCAAATTATTTCCTTTTTGAACCTGTAGATATTTTCATATATATAGGACATTCTCCTCAGCTAGCCATAATAGACATAATGTACTCAAAGATGATCAATTGAGGTGTATAGGTTTAGGTTTAGCAAGCAATGCCAAATATTTCCCCAAATTTAGTGTACCAGTTTGTTAAGACTTGGTATCATTATGTATCTTTTTTTGCACTCAGATGGGTATTTAATCATATTTTCTTATGGCTTTAAATTGTATATTTCTTGTGACTAATGATAGTGAGTAATTTTTCACATATCCGTTGGTCATTTGATATCTTTTAGTCTGTTGGAGGTGTCTTCCCACTACTGAATTGCACAGTTTGTCTTCATTACATTTTTCTTTTAAATGCTACTTTAATAGCAACTTTAATTTTATCACTTTTCCTCTCCTGACCAGTGCATTCTGTGCCTGGCTAAGAACAGGTCTTGTTCTGAGCTCAGCAGATGAAGCACAACCTGGCTTGGAATGTGGATGTGAACTATCAACTTACCTTGAGCACAGTTGGTACTAAAAGTGACGAAATACTGTAGAATCTATTATACACTACTTTGGCTTGAAAGTATCTTTTTTGCAAAGATGAGATTTTGAAAATTGCACTGAAGTTTATAGTGGGAGTCCGAGGAGACTACTTGATAGCTTTTATAAACTCGTTGACAAATTTCAAATTGTATGGTTATTTGTTCAGTATCTCCATTGTTATGAGGAAATTTTCATTTTATATCTTAAATATAAGATTTTATAATAACTTTTAATATAGTATGTAGACGGGTGTTACATTTTACCTTTAATGAAACAAATAGCTAATTAAAATAGGTCATCTGCTTCTACAAATAACCCAGGAGGAATCTTAATCTGTCAAGCAGTGTACTTGTCTTCAGTCCTTAGAGCGAGGACTTCAGCATAAACCTTGCATTTACAAGGCCTCCTTTTCCAAGTGACTCTGTGGCTATGCCTGTACATTTGCATACAGGTTTGTTTGATTAATTGCTACTTGACTCATCTATCATAATGCTAAGCTCTGGGATCACAAAAGATCAGACTCCCAAACCTCTTCCTAGAATTAATTTAAATATTTAATGTCAAAATCTTGAAAAGATTCAAAGGAAAATGGTATCTTTTGTTACTAGTAGCCTGTTTCAGTATTATGATCACTTGAAAAAGCCAAAGTTGCATAGTAATTCATTATTATTATCCAAGTATACTAAAATTCTGGCAGTACTAATAAAAGTAAATCAAAATATGCAATAATCCGTGCAGTTAAAATGTATTACTTCTAAAATTTTTGATAAGTATATAACTCATAAATATATGATGTAATTTGAGTTTTTTGATGAACACTTAAAAAGTATTTCTCATTTTTAGTATTACAATGTTGGCTTTAGACAAAATTTATACTCACAAATAAAACACATAATTATTAAATAGACAATTTGATGCTTATACTCATATCACTGCATCCCTATGAGTATCTAAAACACATCTATGATTTAATATTCTAAGGCATTTGTATTATTTACATCCCTTTCTATTATCCCTCCTCAATCCAAAGAGCTTTTCTTCTCTGATTTGTTTAAACTAAAGATTTGTTTTTTTATTTATAGAACTTAATGTACACAGAGTCATTCAATGTTACCAAGTTATTTGTATTGTCATTTATTTTTTTCTATAAGTTTACTCATTTTTATTACTAGGTAACGTTGTTCATTATTGTTTAATATTAAATTTGTGTTCAATCTTTTATAAATGCTCATTTTAATTATTGCTGTTGTTAATCTGTTAAAATGGTGCGATACTTCCTGTACAAGTTATTTTTTGTAGATGCATATTTTCATTTACTTGGTTACATACCTGGGAATGGTATTTCTATATCATAAAATAGAAATATACTAAATTTTGAGTAAAATACACATTTTACTTTCACAGAAGGGACTCTCTTATACTCAGTAACTTATTGAGGTTTGGCTCCCTCTTTTAGTAGCCAACATTTCCTTATCATTACTATTAATCATAATCACATTAGTAAATGTGCAGTGGTATGTGATTCTGTTTTGAATTTGCATTTTTCACTGCCTATTGATGTTGAACATTTTTTATATGTTTACTGATTAGCTAGTTGTGTTTTTCTTTCTGAAGTAGTTTTATTTTTATTACTTTTATATTTTTTGACTTTTTATTATTGATTTGTAGATTATCATAGATTCTGAATGAAATCTTTTCAATTATGTGTATCAATCATACTTTCTCCTAGTTTTTACTTTCCTATTACTTTATTTTACTTAAAAGTTTTGGAAATATAAATACATTTATTTGTAAATAGAATACATTTATTTATTTTTTAAAACAATCTTTCATTTTACATACCAATTCCAGTTCCCCTCCTTCCCCTCCTCCCACTTCCCCCACCCCATCCCCTATCTACTCCTTGGAGAGGATAAGGGCTCCCATGGGGAGTCAACAAAGTCTGCCATATCACATTGAGGCAGGACCAAGGCCTAACCCCTTGTATCTAGACTGAGCAAGCTATCCCTCCATAGAGAATGAGCTTCTAAAAAGTCAGTTCATGCACTAGGGATAAATCCTGGTCTGACTTCCAGTGGCCCCACAGACTGCCCCAGTCACACAACTGTCATCTACGTTTAGAGGGCCTCATTTGGTCATATGCAGCCCCCCCACACACACACACCATCTGTCAGTCCAGAGGTAGTGAGCACCTACTAGCTCAGGTGAACTGTTTCTGTGGGTATCCCCATCATGGTCTTGACCTCTTTGCTCCTATTATTGCTCCTCCCTCTCTTTGACTGAATTCTGGGAGCTCAGCCCAGGGCTTAGCTATGGATCTCTGCATCTGCTTCCATCAGTTGCTGGATGTAGGTTCTATGTTGACAATTAAGGTAGTCATCAATATGATTACAGGTGAAACCCAGTTCAGGTACCCTCTCTATTATTGTTTAGAGTCTTAGCTGGGATCATCCTTGTGGTTTCCTTGAAATTTCCTGAGTGCCAGGTTTCTCACTAACCCCGTAATGACTCCTTCAATCAAGATATCTTTTTCCTTGCTCTCCCTTTCTGTCTTTCCTGATCTCAACCATCCTGTTCCCTCATGTTCTCCTCCCTGCTCTGCTTCTCCCTTCCCCTTCTATCCTCCCTCCCCCCACCACACTTCCAATTTACTCAGGAGATCTTAATCTATTTCCCCTTTCCAGGGAGATCCATATATGTCTTTCTTAGGGTTCTCCTTATTACCTAAGTTCTCTGGGGTCATAGACTATATAGGCTGGTTATCCTTTGCTGCTGCTGCTGATGCTGCTGCTGCTGCTGCTGATGATGATGATAAGTGGATATCTAATAACCACTTATGAGTGAGTACATGCCATATTTTTCTTTCTGGATCTGGGTTACCGCCCTCAGGATGGTTTTACCTAGTTCTATCCATTTGCCTGAAAATTTTATGTAGATTGATAATACTCTTTCATTCCTGGCTACCCACACTTGAGTAATCACAGAGAAACTATATTAATTACAACACTGCTTGGCCAATAGCTTAAACATACCTCTGGCTAACTCATATCTTAAATTAGCCCATTTCTATCATTCTGTATCGCCACGAGGCTGTGGCCTACTGGGTAAGTTTTCGGTGTGTCCTCCTTTCCGCAACTGCATGGTCTCTCGAACTCTGCCTACTTTCTTTATATCCCTTCCAACCTGGCTATATTCTGCCCTGCCATAGGCCAAAGCAGTTTTATTCATCATCCAATAAAAGCAATACATATACAGAAGGACTTCCCACATGAATTTCAAGATGCCACTGTTTTTTACTGCTGAGTAGTACTTCATTGTGTAACTGTAGCACATTTTCCTTATCCATTCTTTGGTTGAGGGGCATTTAAGTAGTTTTCAGGTTCTGACTATTACGAATAATGCTTCTGTGAACAGAGTTGAGTAAATGTCCTTGTGATGTTTCTGTACATCCTGTCTTTATTTTTATTTTATGCATATGGGTATTTTGCTTGTATGTATGTCTGTATTCCATATGCATGCAGTTCCCTCAGAGTCCACAATAGGGTATCAGCTCCACCGGGCTTTCTGTTACAGATATTTATGAGCTGCCAAGTAGGTCCTGGGAATTGAACTTGGGTCTTCTGAAAGATCATTTATTGTTCTTACTACTGAGCCATCTGCCCAAAACAGAAGTTGTTATTTTTTATTTTGGTTTTTTTGTTGTTGTCTAATGATCAAATATAACTTAATTGTATGCCCTTTGTGAGAATTACTTGCTACAAGATTCCAAGTATATTTTCTTCTATGAAGTTAATTTATAATTTTTATCATTTGTTTTGAATCTTTGTGACAGATGAATATCTAGTTCTAGCATCATTGATTTGAAAGTTTTCTTTCCCTATGAAATGGCTTGGGATCTTATCTGTGTCTGTTTCAGAACATGCTTTACTCTAAGAATTCTTTGTTTATATTTAAGTCAATATTACACTGACTTGATTATTGTAAATTTTGTAGTCAGGCATTTCAACACTTTCAACTTCACTTATTAAAGCTTGAGTTTTTATTCTATTTGCATTTCTGATAAATATTATAACTTTAAATTTTATAATTTTTTGGTAAGGTTTTGATTGAGATTGTTTTGAATCAATGAGTAATGAGAATCAAAAGAGACTGATGAAAAATGTGAAAGCCCAGTAAGTTCCTAGAGCTTCATTGTTATGCATAATTTGGTGTATAGTGAGTTCTTATACACCAAACAGAAGCAATGTTTGCAGATACCATGGTTATAAATAAAATACTCTACAGTCTCCCAAGAATTGGCAGTATTGTGTTCAGGAAAGGCAAATCCATAGCCATAGGAAATGTCCTACTAATAACACAATATACTGGTTCCCATAAATAACATTGGTCTAATATAACAACCTGCCATTATTTTCTCATTTGACCATCCATAAGAACATATATTTTAATGTGTTTTATTCTTTAAGAATTTTGTTCAATATATGTTGATCATTTTTATTTTCATTATCAGACCCCCTCCTCTATCTTTCTGCCAATACAAATTAATATTCTGAGAGAGAATGACAGAGAGAGAGAGACACAGAGAGAGAGAGTTAAATGTCTAGTGTTTGTGTTGGCTAAGCACAGAACCTGTCTTGTGTTGTAGTTGATGTATCTAGTGTCACTCTCTCGAAAACATTGATTTTTTTTCATCCTTGTAGCAGCTGTCAATTGCAATTAGCTTCTTAGGTAGGGACAGGACTTTATATCCACTTCCCTTACTCATTTCTGGAACTTTTTTCTGGCTTGAACTTGTGTAGGTCTGGTGCAGGAGACTTGTCTGTTCAGTCAATCCTGTTTTAAATAAATGCTGATTGGCCAGGTAGGAAGTGTGGGCGGGTCAACCAGACAGGAAGTAGAGGCAGGGCGAGGAGAAAGCCTGGGAAGAAGGAAGCTTCCCTGGCATTCCTGCGCAGACCACCAAGGAGGCAACAATGTAAGCTGCCCAGCTGAGAAAAGGTACCGAGCCATGTGGCTAACATACATGGGTTAATATAAGTTATAATAGCTAGTAAGAAGCCTGAGGTAATGGGCCAATCAGTTAATAACCTAATGTAGACTCTCTGTGTGATTTTCTTTGGGGCTTGCTGGCTGTGGGGTACCAGGCAGGACACAAACCCCAACGAGCCAGCCCTCATGATACGTAGGTCCTGTATATTCTGTCAGTCTCTGAGTTCATAAATGCAAATGCCCTGCTATGTCTAGAAAATTATGTTTTCTTGAAATCATCTACCATATCCAAAATCTCCCCTCTTCTGCATAGATCCATGAGCCTTGAGTGGAAAAGTGTTACTGACATCCTATGTAGAGCTGAGCTTGTGAAATCTCTCAAACTCTGCATAAATTGTGGGTTTCTGTGTTAATTACTGTCTACTGCAAGAAACTTCTCTGATCAAGAATGTATAATTCATTTAGATATGAGTATGGTCATATATCATTAGAAGTTGCTTTATTTCTGTGTTCATTTAGCAAAATAATAGTAATAAGCTTCCCACAGGGGCCATGACCTATTTAGTTAGCCACATGGGTTCCATCTCATTGAGCAGGCTTTATATCTAATGAAAACATGGTTTCTTAGTCATATGACATTTATTCTATCTAATAGAGTAGGTCTTAAATCCAATCTTTAAAAAGTTATTGGTTTCTCCATAACATGTGTGCCACTATTGCACATATGGACATATCTTTCAGACAGGTCATTATTGTAGCTCACAGGATTTAGAGTTGAATGAGATTGAGCATTTATTTTCTCCTGCAGTATAGAGTATAACACTTTCAAACTCTATGAACTTGAGCCAATAGGGTAAAACTTCAATTTGAGAACCAAATAGGTCTTAATTCTTGAAGTGAACAAAACATCTATTTTTGGTAGAAATCTAGTTAAACATAAATGGATTATGAAGCAAGAAAAAATGTAGATCAAACCAGAAGTAATATGTTTTGAATTTTCAAAATGTATTCTTGCCCTCCTTGAATGTACAAAGCTGATGCAACAGAACCATAGATAAGGAACTTTCAGTGATAATTGATACAAGTAGACATGGCATCAATAATAGCAATATCAAATTATTTATGAATATATATAAGGATGTATGTCTCCCGGAGAATAAGTTTTATGGAAAAACAATGTCTGGGGAATTATGTTCCCAGAAGGCTCTTTTTTTTTTTCAGAACCTAAAGTTTGTGGTGTTTTAACCCTACGAATTAAGTGTTGGCTATTAGTCTGCCAGAATGTATTGACTTGTCTTAGGGTTTGTATTGGTGTTTAGAAACACCATGACCATGACAACTCTTACGAAGAAAAGCATTTATTTTGGGGTGGCTTACAGTTTCAGAGAGTGAGTCCATGATGTTCATTGCAAGAAACATGGCATTATGCCAGCAGACTTGATGCTCAAGAAGGAGCTGAGTGTTCCACATCTTCATTGCCAGGAAGCAAAAGGAAACTGTCACAGTAGGCCTAGCCTGAGCATGTGAGACCTCAAAGCCCACCTTTGCAGTGACATGCTTCTTCCAGCAAGGCTACACCTCCCAATAGTGCCACTTTTTGTGGGCCCAGCAGTCAAATTCATGACTAAGTCTGTGGGGGCTATTTCTATTCAGACTACCACGGTGTTGTAATTATTTTTTGAGAGTTTCATATAGTTATTTTGATCAGATTTTCCCTCATCTACCCACTCTTTGAAGACCCATCTCCACCTTTTCACCTGCCCAACTTCATATTTATATTTATCCCCACTTAAAACTAGCTGAGTTCAATTTGATTCTGCCAACTACCAATTATTCCTGGATGTGGGGCCTGCCCTTGAAAATGGCCAACATACCAGGTGTCATACCATTGAAGATAACTATGTCTCCATCTTCCAGACGTTATCAAATGCCAGTAGTGCTTTAGCTATGTGTGAAACTTCGTGCCCACCTTCCCCGTCCATGTTGGGATTTATATAATATAACTAATAAACTGTACATTGAAATTAAGCTTAATTTGATGCTTGAATTGCCATTACCTTTTTGTTTGAGGAGTGCTAGCGGTTATTCTCAAAGAGAATGACTTTTATATAATATTCAACTGATTGTTTCTCAAGCTCTTAGGAAAAGATTTTAGTTTTTCTCCCATTGTAATCTTAGAACTTAGAGTGGCTTCTGTTAGGATTTAACAATGTTTGGGCAACAGATTTTACAAAAAGAGAATTAAGAATGAGCACGTAAGTAATTGACAGTTCTATGGAGATTACAACATTTATAATGGCAAATAAACAAAGTTTGCAAACCAGGAGGAAGCCTCAGTGATTCCAGGAATGCAATAACTGAAGAAGAGCTTAATAAAGAATTCAACTGCAGCTAACATCCAGTGAGCATTAATACTGAACTCAGCTCTGTGTTTTACAATAGTACACGAAGCATCACTGTCCATTCGTGCATCAACTGCCAACTTTACATTTAGGTTGGTCTGTGTTTATTTGTGGATTTTTAAAATGCATTTATGTTTACTTAAGAAGCAACTCATTACAATGGTATTATTTACTGAATTTTGTTTTCCTGACCATCAGCTACCTGCAAAGTTCAGGTGCACAAGGTTATAACCGCATAAAGGAATCAGAATACCACATCCTTCTAGTTGCACTAACCAGAGAAGTAAAGTGATTGTCTTAGAAATAAACGTCTTTGCAGCCTGGAAGAGATTACAGAAAATGAATAAGCTTCATCAAACCTCATTTATGTGATAATTTTATAATTATCTTTATTTTAATCATTTCAGTTCTTCATTTTAATTACTTTCGATTATTCATATTAAAATACAGAAATGTAATATTTTTCTGATATAATTGCTATCAAAATGAAAATACCAGAACAGTTCTAGAATTTTTGCCATTTATTATTGAACTTATGAGGATGTAATATTAAGAATTTTCTACTTTTAGTCCAACTCTTGTAATTACAATCTCAAGTCCATTTAGACATCAAACATTTTAAAAGAAATATCCTAAGCATCTCTAAACTAGAAAATACCACCCCAGTATTTCTAAATCTTATACAAAAATGAGATTCATTGTGACATTTTCATATGTATATATAAAAAATACTTTGGTGATGTGTATTTCCTGTACACATCCTTTTTTTTGAACTTTTTTGTTTTTTAAAGCTATCTTTTCTCCTTTTTGTTTATTTCTTACTGATTTTATTGAGCTATACACATTTCTTTCCTCCCCTCCCTTTTTCTCCCCTCCCCTTCAATCCTCTCCCATGGTCTCCATGCTCCCAATTTAGTCAGAAGATCTTGTCTTTTTCTACTTTCCATGTAGATTAGATCCATGTATCTGTCTTAGGGTCCTCATTGTTGTCTAGGTTCTCTGGGATTGTGATTTTTAGGCTAGTTTTCCTTGCTTTGTGTTTAAAAAACATTTACGAGTGAGTATATATGATAATTGTCTTGCTGGTTCTGGGTTACTTCACTCAATATGGTGTTTTCTAGCTCTATCCATTTGCTTGCAAATTTCAAGATGTCATTATTTTTTCTGCTGTGTAAATTTTTTTCTCCATTGTATAAATGTACCACATTTTCCTTATCCATTCTTCGGTTGAGGGGCATTTAGTTGTTTCCAGGTTCTGGCTATGACAAATAATGCTGCTATGAACATTGTTGAGCATATGCTCTTGTGGGACCATTAAGCATCCTTTGGATACATACCCAAAAGTGGTATTACTGGGTCTTGAGGAAAGTTGTTTCCTAATTTTCTGAGAAATTACCACACACACATCCAAAGGGGCTGTACCAGCTTGTACTCCCACCAGCAATGCAGGAGTGTTCCGTTTACCCCACAACCTC
>JAQHUG010000132.1:2551097-2588312 GCA_028555095.1 Dicrostonyx torquatus
CATGGGTATCCTTCCCTGAGTGCATACATGACCATACATGGAAAGTATTTGTGCATGGGTATCCTTCCTTCAGTGCATACATTACCAAATGTGGGAAGTATTTGTGCATGGGTATCCTTCCTTCAGTGCATACATTACCAAATGTGGGAAGTATTTGTGCATGGGTATCCTTCCTTCAGTGCATACATGACGATACATGGGAAGTATTTGTGCATGGGTATCTTTCCCTCAGTGCATACATGACCATATGTGGAAGTATTTGTGCATGGGTATCCTTCCTTCAGTGCATACATGACGATACATGGGAAGTATTTGTGCATCTGTATCCTTCCCTCAGTGCATACATGACCATACATGGGAAGTATTTGTGCATGGGTATCTTTCCCTCAGTGCATATATGACCATATGTGGGAAGTATTTGTGCATGGGTATCCTTCCTCAGTGCATGCATTACCGTATGTGGGGAAGTATACTGATAGGAAATAATTTGAAGAAAGAGTGAGTGATGCTAGATCTTGTGCAGATTTTATTTAGACCCAGAGTATATGAAATGCTTAGAGATGTGACTTAGAGGGAAAGAGTAAGAGAGAATTGTAGGGAACGCCAACCCTTAAGATTGTAATAACAAAACGAATAAATTGTTTACATGTGACATTAATAGTTGGAAAAGTGCTAGGAAGGCCAAGAATTTTATTAGCATGTAGGCACAACTGAATAAAGTATAACAATGGGAGTAGCACACCTGTCAAATGCTACAGCTGTGTCAAGAAGATAAAAATATCTGTATGATGTGGCAAGTAGGTGCCTATTAGTGTTGTCATTGTGATTTATGTTCAGTGGGGATGATGGAAGCTTAGACAAAGTTTAAAAAATAGAAAACTGTAGATAAATTTTGTAGTTCTGTTTGGTAATTTTATTTATTTGGAGCATAATATGAATGCTACATGGGAAAATTATTTTATTTTATAATGCAGAGTATAAGCCAGCCTCTCTAGAGGAAGAGGCAGGCAGATCTCTGTGAAGTTGAAGCCAGCCTGACCTACAGAAAGAGTTCTAGGGTAGCCACGGCTACATAAAGAAATCTTATCTCACAAAAGCAGAAATAAAACAAACAAAAAAATGCAGACTCTAAGAGATCTTTTTATATCACCTATTCAAACTCATTTACCCACCCTCCCATCTATTAGAATAGTATGCTTAGCCCAAAGCCAGCCAGGGATGTTGACCTCCTTTATGGCCTGGTTTGGAAAAGATGGATAGACCAGATTCTTGCTGCATTAATTTAAAATTGTAAAATTTGTAGGGAACCAAATACAACGTAGTTGTAAATGGAGACTGTTTTCTTCTCCTGGCCATGCAGACCTGAATAATCACACAAAACTATATTAATAGAACATTATTTGTCCAACAGCTCAGCCTATTCCTAGCTAAATCTTATATCTTTAATTAACCCATTTCTATTAATCTGTGTGTTGCACCAGGCTGTGGCTTATGGGTAATGTTTTGGCATATTTCTCCTTCAGAAGCGACTTGGCATCTGCTTGATTCTGCCTACTCTTTCTGTATATCTCTGTTCAGATTTCCTTTCTGACTTCATTCTGCCCCACCACAGGCCAAAGTAGCTTCTTTATTAACCAATGCTAATAAAACATTCACAGCATACAGAAGGGAATCCCAATTCATCTCTCCTTTTCTGTATAAATAAAAAGGAAGGTTTTAACTTTAACATATTTAGTGTATTTTTATTGGGCATAATTAAAGAAAATATTCTATCGTCTGCTTTATCTTTGTGAGTCTAAAGTTTTATATTTAATTTATCTTTGAGCAGAACTAAGGAAAACTATAGTTATCTGTTTTCAACTCCATCAAAGATCCCAGAAGAATAATATTGCCTAAATAAACAGGAAGTGCATTGTAAGAAACTTCCAAAGTTCTAGAATTGACAGAGAAATCTTGCTATCATAGGCAGTTATCCAAAGTTCTTCTGTAGCATTGGGGCATCCATCTTCAGCCTACAGGTTCATAGTGTCTGGCAGTTTGTCAGTCACTGTCTTCTGTGTCCTGAAGAATGTCTGGCAGACTCTTTCATGAAGCAGGGACTCTGCAGGACTGTCTCACCTTCTTTATGTAAGTTCAACAGTTATTTTTCTGTGGGTCCTGCACATCCAGTTTATACAACATACTGTCAAGCAGTCCAGACAAGAGCAGTTTCTTGCCCAAATGGTTAGCCTTGTCACATTGAAGGCAAGTTCCATAAGGAGCTTCTTCAATGCTCATCAATCTCTCAAGTAATTGGTGCTTCCAGAAGCAGACATGTCTCACTGTTGAGAAAAATCTAGGTTCTTAAATGCCATATTCTGTAGGTCTTTGAGGTATTGAAGATTATCTATCTAGCTGAAATTATATCTTTGTATATCTAGAAAACCTAATTAAGATGAATACAAGTTTGACTTTTATTTTACTATCTACTAATCTGTAATTTTTAATTATGCATTTTATTTTTAAATGAACTGTAAAACATAATAGCATAATACCTTAAACAAGAGTAGAAATATATATTATATACTATATATATAATAACAAAATTGACCTTAAATTTGTATCAATAAACCAAAGTCCATACCAATGTAAAATATTCATTTGTGTCTCATATCCCCCCTTTAAATGAAAACAAACATTTATAAATAAGCATTTTGGAAATTTGGACATTGTTTTCTTCAAACTACTTCCTGCTGTTTGTTGGGTGATCTATTTTTATGGTTCATGGAAATCTTTTGGGGGACTTATTCCATCAAGCCACATTGGCCTGGAAGGAAGCCACAGGTTCTCATCTTTTGTGGACAAAAGCAGAATCTCTTTTCCAAAGTAACATATCTTTAGACTCAAATTTTGAAGTCAAGATACTTTTAAAATATATATGTTGGTTTAGCTCAGAAGCCCCAATAATGAAATGCCTCTCTATACTTAACTCATTTACAGTCAAAACATTCAAAGAAAATAATAATATACATAATCCAAACTTTGTGTATTTTCTATCTTTACATTGATTTTTTACCTTATTATTTTTTAATATTTATTTTATTATCTTTACTCCTTTGATCTATGATTCTCTCTACTCTTTCATCCCTCTCTCTTAAGCCCATGTACATATATACAACACTGTGACTCATTCAGAGGTCTTTTTTTTAATCTGAATCTGTCTTATTATGTATCTGTAATCATTTTCTGACTAGGAGAGGTTTTTTTTTCTTCTTCTTCTTTGTCCTTTTTAAATGCTAAGCCCACCGGTGTGGCTAGGATTGACAATGCTGCTTTACCTGGTGGTTCCCCAGTCCAACATAGTAGCTGTATGATCACTGCTTCTGCGAGCCATGCTTACCACCCCAGCTCTAGAGATGCAGCAGGTCTATGTCACCATTAAACAATTTATAACATGCTTCTCACAAACCCAATAAGTGTTCCATAGCAGTACCTCCTAAAAGGGTCAGAGTTGTTCATGCATGCAGCACAAACCAGGAAGCCTTCTTTTACAGAAGCCACACCTCTGCTTGTGGCCAGCAAAAAGAGCCTACCTGAAAAAATAATGGGGCTACCAAGAAACTCCAGTTGACTCTTGTTTTGGTGGGTCTAGAAGCCCACAAACAAGCTTTTTTAAAGATTTCTTGGGCTTTATGTGGACGTATGTTGCCGAATGTTGGGCACCATTTTGTAAACAGAGACTGAACTTCCTCTTCCTGGCCACCCAGACCCAAATAATCACACAAAGTTACATTAATACAACATTGTTTGGCCAATGGCTCAGGCATTTTCCTAGCTAGGTCTTATAAATCTCAAATTAACCCATTTCTATTAATCTGTGTATTTCAATGAAGCTGTGGCTTTCTGGTAAGGCTCTGGTGTCTTCTTTGGCAGCTACATGATATGTGCTTGACTATGCCTATTCTCTGTATATATCTCTGTTCAGATTTTCCTCCTGGCTTATTCTGCCCTACCATAGGCCAAAGGAGCTTCTTTGTTAACCAATAGTAATAAAATGTATTTAAAGCATACAGAGGGAAATCCCACATCAAGTAGTGTTTGGGCATGTACAATGTAACAGACCCTAGCCATATATTGGTGTAGGAGGGTCCTTCTGTATTTCTGTTTCTTTCATTGGTTGAATAAAGAAACTACCTCAGCCTTTTGATAGGGCAGCCCTGAGGTGGGTGGAGTAGACAGAACAGAAGGTTGTGAGAGAGAAGTCACTGGGGTAGACGCCATGTTTCTCCAGCCCAAAATGGACTTTGGTTAGAATCTTCCCAGTAAGCCACAACCACGTGGTGATACACAGATGACTAAATATGGGTTAACCTAATATGTATAAAGGTTAAAACTAATGGGCCTGGCAGTATTTAAATGAATATACTTTGTGTGTCATTATTCCGGGTATAAGCTAGCCAGTGCCAAAAGCAGGCCCGCAGCTGGGAGCCAGGCGCTGAGGAACGCAGCCCCCACAGCCCGCTATTCCTCATTACTACACCATATGAAGTTATTGAACAGCCAGTTAGAAAAGAAGAGAGAAAGGAGGATGTCTCCAAGGAAACAGTCTTCCAGACACACTAGAACTGATGCACATATGAACTCACAGAGACTGTGGCAGCAGGCAAGCAGTCTACACAGATTCAAGCCAGATGAAGTACCAGCACTGAGCCTGGAACATTGAGTGGACATTGAGTCCCACCCCTAACCAAGAAATTATCTGCAATTGATACCTGATGACAAAGGGGAATAGCTGTTTTCATTGGAGTCTTACTGGGTGTATCATCTACATTCTTGGTCAACACAAAACAAACTCCTTGATAGTTTCTTGGCTTCTTGTTTCATTTTGCTCTGTTTTGGCATGTTTTGATTTAATTGTTCTTTTTCATGTTTATTTTGATAGTCATTTTGTGTTTTGCGTGTTTGTGTGTGTGTTGTATTTCTTGCACATTCTTTTTCTTTTGTGTTTGATTTTTTTATATAGAAGCAGAATATAAAATTGGATGAGTAGGGAAGCAAAGCAGATTTTGGAGAAGTTGGGGAAGGAGAAAGACATAACCAAAATATATTTTATGAAAGCAATATTAATTGAAAATAATAATAAAGAAAAAAGAGTCAAAATATATGAAAACAGTTTGTCAGAGCAAGGGAGGTGGAAATCTGGTTCTCATTCCTAACATCATCCTGTTCCCATGTCCAACTTTATAGTCCATGGAATAGTTTCTTTCTCATTCCAAGTAAGACTCTCAGCTGGACCAGGTTCACAGTCTCTGCATACTCTATGGGAAATGCTACATCAGTTCTTACTGTGGGTTCTCTGAAGTGAATAACTGTTTTGAAGGCTAGCTCCATGGATTGTGGCACCAGGTATAGCCAAATCATTAAAAGCCTGTGTAGATCCAAACATGAGGTACAGCTAAAACAACTGAACTGTGGCCTCCACCACAAAATTAACCCTGAGTTACAGTGGAAACTTTCTGTGTTTGTACAAACACAGTACTTGTTGCAGATATGTTTAATTGCTCTTCACTGACCAATTAACTTTTTTTCTAGTTTAAATTTCATAGTATTATTTTGTAGAATTTAATATTTTGTTTTGATAATTAATGGTAGAAATATAAAATTTACATTGTAAGTTTCCTTAAACTGGTCTACATTTTATAGAATAGCAATACATTTTCAGGAATGAAGGCATACATGTGCAGTAGAAAGTGAGTATAGATCACACCAGGCCTCTGTGTCCTATGGATTGGCTTTGGGTAGGTTCCGAACCCTGATTCAGTCTTTGAATTGCCTAGTCTTTGGACTTGGCATTCTCCATGTCACCACCATGTTTCCCTACCTCCTGTGGCCATATCATGCTACCTGTGTGTGTTCAGGTCTCTGTCTTTGGCCAAACTGGACATAGAAGACAATAAGTGCTGACCTAAAAGATATGAGAAGTTCTGCTGTGTCTGCTGGGTCTAATACTTCTGTTTCCTCCTCTTTACTGGGTTTATGGCTTTTGGAATTACAGTAACAGAGATGTAGACTAGTAGGTGCCTGTGATGTTCTGCTGAAGACAATGCCCTGGTCACTGTGAAAGTAATTCCTAGTAGAGTCCAGCTTGTGGCTGTTGCTTCATAAGTAGACCTCCTTCACGGGTACTCTTCAGAAGCATGGATTACAGTCATCATCTGTTCTCATAATAATAGGCCTGAGCCCAACCCAAAGCCCTTGGAATTGCAATACTTAACTCTGATTGTGAAAATATGTCCACTATAGACTGTTTGAAAAGTGAAGTAGGGGAAATTATTGCCTCAACTTTCTTTTAGAGTGATGAGATTTGTTTAAAAAAATATACCAACAATGTATTAATTTTTGACCTGATTTCTGTATATAACAGTATTAGTATTTACTAACATTATTCACTTTGCATTTTTCTTGATGCTCTCATAGTATTTTAGAGCAAAGTTGGATGAAAATATTGAAGCTGATTAAATGAGTGTTTCCTCTATGGCAGTTTTAGCTGTTTGCAGCGACCAAATTTCACAGAAAGTTGTGCGCCAATGACTGTGGACAGTGATTTATTAAGCTGTCTCTTGTACTTTATGCATGATGATGTTTTGAAAACTACAGTGCAGAGTTTCAATGATTGTCTAAAACACAATGAAATTAATTTGATAGATTTAAAAACGTTATATCTTATTTTCAAATAAAAATATACTTTAAAAGTCTTAGATTGTTAAATATATTTAAGATACCTTACCTAAATAAAAATGTTCTAGTTTGAGACATAATATAGAATTCTTTATTAGGCATTATATAAAAATTTTCAATGAAAGTAAATGCATTTACTAGTGAGATTTTCAGTAACAAACACTCTGTTCTTTGAGTATGTTGAGGTGAAATTTGATTTGCTGATGTAGTATATCGGCAGAACTTTAGTGTGTACACTTAATTTGAAAAAAATCTAACATTCATAATTGACATGACTAGCGTATGCCAACTAGCACAAAATGACTTTATTGTGTTGTTCAGTGTTGGTTAGTTTTTCTGTTATGTTGATGCATTAAAACAGATATTAAATTTTATCATTAATTCAGTGCCTGGTCTCTCATCAAATCCCCTTAATTACAAAGTGACTCCAAGGATTAGACAGCATGGATTTTAATTTTAACTGAAACAAAAACGGCGTCTTGGAAAATCACTCTTGTCTACTGACTCATACAGATTTTTTTTAAGACCCAATAATTTATTGCTTATCTTTAAATTTTGATACAAAAGCATGTCGCTAACATTTTTGTTCTTTGGTTCCTATTAACTATATTATTAGACTGTATTTCAGAATCGTTTTAAAACTCTGATAAATTTCAGCTTTGGGGAGTTTAAGGAACTTGTAGCTTTACTTTCCATTTTGAGCTTTGAATGTTACACAATTATCCTTGGATCAGTGGCACCTAGGATCCCTTATTTCTACTTCCGTAATAATTTCACAGCCATATACCATAGTTTTATATTTGCTCGAAGTGTTTCTAGAATAACTCTGCACTGTTCCCTGTGCTGTTTGAGGCTGATGATTGTTTAGATAAACCTTCACTTCCTTTTGGTACTTTCTGTTTTTATGTCTACAATTGTTTTGATGTTTTACTCCCAAGAGGTGTTAGACATTCTGCCTTCTTCCTACAAACTATCACTTAATATGATATTGTTACATATTATTTAGTTTAAACATTGCTGTAACTGCATTTTGCTAGATTAGGAGGCTAACAAATGTAATTATCAAAGTGATAGAGAAAAGTGTGTTTGTCCACTGTATTTTTGCTCTGTTGCTGGATGGCCAGGTTTTAGCTCTGAGATGCCTCTTTATGAATCTACGTTCAAGGATTTTTAGTCTACTTTTTTTTTTTAATCAACTATCTTGAGTTTTATCTGGACCGATATATTTTTAGCTTGCTCTTTATTTTTTGAAATATAAGAAAATAATAGTTACAACCCCAGAACATTCTAAGGTAAATTATTTTTTACTAATAATTTGTGTTCTTTTAATTTCAGTTTCACCTTTTGAGAGATTATTAAAACGTAAGAAATAGCAATCCTCCAGTTTAGCAAATGTTGTGTATCTTCTATTTTTGTGAGTTTTATTTTTGTTACATCCCCTTTGTTGGTCTTAAGCTGGATTTTTATATGCTGAAAGATATTTAGCTCATCGTGCAGAGGAAAAAATAAATTGCCTAGAAACGGATTGTTTACGTAATATTAGATGGTAATATAAACCAACAAAAGCAAGGAAATTAACTTCTAAGGCTGACACACTGCCCTTCCCTTGCTCCTTTGTGCCTGAAGGTATCATGTGTGTGTTATAATACCAACATACAGTGTACTCCATTAAGAACAGTCAAACTTAATTCTAAATTCCTTGACATTAATATTATTTGTCTGTTAATGCTATACATGGTGAATCTGAACAAGATGGTAAAAGTTTATTTGATATCAGATCTCATTTATTGTTGATTGTCTCTCAGAAGCCACATATCATGCAGCTCAGATATCAGTTCTTCACACCTTTAAAAATAACAAAAGTTTAAAAATGAATAAAAGAAGTTTTCCAAAAATGTAGACACTGATTAAACTCCTACTGTTCTTTTTCTTTTTTAATTTTATTCCTTTTTTTTCCTTTTTCTCTCCTAGAATCTTGTAGTTTTGAGAAATTCCTGTCTTGTTAAGAATAATCAGGTACACGAGTGTTATACGTGTGTAGAACAGTTCTGATAGAAATTGCAAAAGAGAATTATTTGTGAAATTTTGAGGTTCACTCTTAACCTCCTAAAATAACCTGCAAGATTAATTTGGGAAATGATAAATACTCACAGAGTCTCTTCACATAATATGTTTCTTGATGGTTATGAAAAAATTCATTCTGCTTTAGTTTCTATATTTGTTAGCTAGGTGGTAGCTCATCGATTGCCAGTGAATTCTATGCAGCTTCTATAAAATTACAGTGATTAGGCTGGCATTTCCATGTTAGAAAGTGGATGCCGTTTGAGAATGTGAGTTCCTTCCTTGTTCTGTAGTAAGTTGAGAATTGCTTTATCTTCTGCTTTCTGTTTTTCTTCATAAGTAATCATTTGTCTTCCAATTTTAGGTATGCATAGGACATAGTTTTCTTAGATATTACCGAGTTTAATTGAAGCTCTGAATTTTTTAAAGGACTTAATATTACTGATTTGTGTGCTGACCCTCACAAGGAAAAACATCAGATATTTTCTGTATAAATTATGACACCATAAGCAACCCAAATCTCATTTAAAATGTTTGCTCACAGTAACTAAAGAAATGGTTATAAAACATGGTGGAAAGTAGTGTAAATTGGAGAGTAGCAATAATTCTTTAACAATTTTTATTTCATACAATTAATATTTAATTGGTTACATTTAAAACTACAGAATAGAATGATCTATTTACTAGAGATTTGTGAAACAATACTTTAAGCTCTTACTTATTCTGAGGTGTTGAAAGGTGAAACATTTGACATTTTCTTTTTGGGCACTGCTTTAAAAACACAGAGGGCGGGACAGAGGCGTTGCCACATCAGCGTTCAGCGTGTTTGCGGTTGTCCGTGACAGCAGCTCCAGTTTAAAACACCTGTGTTTACTTTCCAGCTTTTCTGACTCTGCCTTAAAGAGGCCTGAGAAAGGCGCAGGCATTCGTGTTGGCTGCATTTTCATAGCGGAGCACTTTTCTTGCTGTGACAGAATTTAGCGACTTTCGTGTTTTATACATTTTATCTTTGTGTAGTTACATAAGCACGTAAGAGCACGTAATTCATATAATCTATGCATTACATTGTAGAAGAGCCTTTTGGGTTTTAAATGTCTTCCCAACCATTTGCCTTTTGTTCACTAAGTCAAGTTGGGGTAAACCCTGTTCACTTCTACCATGTGCTAACATTTTCTTTAATGAGTGAAAGAAGTTTGCTGAAAAATTCAAACATTTTTTTTTGCAGGGAGAAATGCAAAAATATTACATGCACCAAGTATGATATAACATGTATTTTATTATTTTGTAGATTTTCAAGCCTTTCTAGGGATCTGTTTTCTATTATATGTTGACAAGTTTTTAATAGTATTTTGAAAGAACTATTTTATAAATATACAAATGTAATTTTCCTTTACGACTTTCTAATACCTTGAAAAGTAGTTTGTGCTTTAACTATCTCTAGTTTGGCCAGTGTTTACTAATTTTAGACATGTGATTTTGAAGTAAATATTTTATATATTCTTTACATTTTATATATTCAATTACATGACATCTTTATGTTATATAAATCTTTACTGGTCTCATATTCTTGGCTATGATATTTCTTTGCATAAACATGTCTTTTTCTGCTTTATTTCTACACCCAGATCCTTGTTACAGTGAACACAGCTGGCTAGCACGCAGTCTGTGATGCATGGCTGATGCACTTCTGACTGCAGTAGACGCATTAGCCCTGCCATTGGAGCTGGAAAGCCTGATTCTTGTATAAATGATTTTGTCTTTTGACAAGAAATTGATCTTTACTTCTCCATATTCATGTTGATTTTCCCCAATATTTTTTGTATTGAAACTATCTTAAATAACCAGTGCAAAAGTTCAGTGTTCTCTATGCAACAGAGACAGAAACAGAAAGGCAGACAGGGAGACAAGAGGTTCGTATATAGCTTCAGGAAATTTGTTCTCTCCCCCAGCCCAGCCATAAACCCCAGGTTTAGAACCAGAAATTCTGAGTCACCATTTCTTTAGAGCACTGTTAATTCCTTAGACAATAGTTTAGAGGTTATTAATGTGTTAGATCAGAGAAATCAGTGAGTCAAATACTGAATTGATTAAGGGCTTAGAACAAATCACCATGTTGGGTATTAAATGATAATGCAAAGCAATAATTGACTTTATTACCATTAAAGATAATATTTTATTTTGTTTATTATAAAAGGTTACCCTATAAGTTATTTGAGCATTTTGTCCTCAGACACACTATCTCCTCTTACTTCTCCTGACTTCAACTAAACCCTTTTGCTTCCCAGACAGCTGTAATTTGAACTTTGTGTCATAAAGACAAATAGTATTTCAACAATATAGTCCATATTCCATGATGTGTGTGTGTATATGTATATTGTGTATTTACTCTCAGTTATCTCAAGTGGATTTGAAAAACAAATTAGTTATTTCATTTTTTTCTAGTCACATGCAATTAACAAAATAGCTAATATGTTTTAACGCAATTTTATTAATGTAATTTTATAACTGCTGCAAAATAGTATTTCATTTAAAAATTAAATTAAATAATTTGTTGTAGGTGTCAGTATGGTGAGGAATAATCTGGATGCAAATAGTACAGTACAAGACCTGTAGAATGCAATATTGTGCATGATGAGAAAATGAAATCTGAGTGGAAGTAACAATTAAAATTGTTTCTGAAATATCAAAGAAACTAGTAAAACGAAATGCAAAGGATTTTCAGCATAGAAAAATAATAAATTACTTTACCTGGATAAATTATGTAATAAGTAATAAATATCAACAAGGATTTGTATAAGTATCCTATAATGTGGACCAATACTGTTTTGAACTGTTGAAGCATCAGGAACAAAAAAGTAACTTGGGCTGGTGAGATGTCTGAGAAGGTTTAAGTATCTAGCCACCAACCCTGACTGACACCCCAAAATTGGTAGTCAGACCCCAATGGTGGAAAGAGAAGACTGACTCCTATGAATTGTGCTCTGATGGCTCCATGCGCACCATGACATGCATTCATACATACATACACCACTATATAAATAGAATTTAATAGAAATGTTTTTAAAAGAACAAAATTGTTTGAAGTATTCCATATGAGGAAGTAAAGGAAAGAAAAGTCATTGTGGAGCTGTTAACTTGCTCATTTACAGAAACTGAGATTGCTCCATACAGTAAGGAACCTGATGCCATGTTTCCACTGGGCGTGTCAACTCCGTCCTAGTGATGATTTCCCCGGGCACTGCTGTGGAGTAGGCGTGTTACATAAGAGCTGTAATTCCCCAAGGAAATGTGTAATATGTATATCTGCCTGAAATACTATTTACTTCCCTGTTTATCAAGCCACTTCTGTATGCATGTGCATCGCCTTGCCTTCCGATTGAGGCTGTCAGTCGTGCATTTAGCACATAGATTTTTTGAAAGGTATTTTGTGTTTGTATGTGTGTATACACATCTATGTACAAGTGTGCTTGCCAGCATGTCTGTCTTCCAAGGCAGTTATCTGTATCAAATTTCTGCTTCTATTGCTCTCCATCTTTCTTTTGTTTTTGAGATAGGGTCTCTCAGTGAGCATGGAGTGCTCCAAGATTGGTTTCATTTAGATTAGTTTGCTAGTGAACCCCAGAGACCAACTTGTCTCTGTCTCCCCATTACTGATATTTACAGACTCAAGCCACCATAACTGATTTTATATGGGTACTGGATATATGAACTCAGGTCCTGTTGTTTTTATTAGCTTTTTAAAATGTATTGTGTATTGATACATTTGCTTGTAAAATTTTTATTAAGAATTATTTATATCTAGAGCCAGAAAAACTCTCCATAGGATAATTAGTCCTTCATGGTTCAGAAACTACAAATTTATCCAAATATGGCCTGAGAATGTAGTTACCTTTTGCATTTTTCTGGATATGCACAGAGTTTTAAATCTTGTCATTTCCTAAACAATATTATCTAGCTGTTTACATAGATTTTTACAGTGTTTTGGATATATTACTAATAGTTTAGAGGTAATTTAAAGTATAAGAAAGATGTGTATATGTTATATGCAAATACTATACTATTCCATGTAAGACTTGGGCATTGTGGTACTCACAGAGGTTTTATAACTGAACCCATGGGATGAGTGATTTCTTGTTTGTTTGATTTTATTTCAGTCTGCTTTATTTAAGTACAGTTAACATGTAATAAATTATAGATATATGGAGTGTATACCTCAGTGCACTTTGAAAGGTGTATGTCACCATAATAAAGACATCCTTTCTACCAGCCCAACAAGCTCTTTCCTGATGCTTTGCAGTTTGTCTGTGCCTTCACCCCTAACACTAAGCAATCATCGCCTTGTTTTTTTGTGGTTATGAATAAATTTTCACATTTCTAAAATACTCTATAATTGGTATCATGTCCTATCTGGCATCTTTTGGTATAATTTAAGATTCATCCGTGCTGTATATGTAGTGGTTGTTGTCTTTAACTTCAGGGGAGTCCTACTTAGGACTCCAAATGTTTTCCTCTGTTCCTGGGTTCTATGTGTTTTCCTCTATGTATTGACTTTACCTCCCATATTATGTGGGAAAATTAAAGTATATAGGACTTTCCCACTTCTCACTTTAAATCAGGAGGGAAAGGCTAACTTACTCATGAAGATTAAAAGAGAAATTACAAAAGAAGGTGTTGCTAATTCGGATGAGACAGATAAAAGGTCATGTGCTTGCTCACTTTTCTTTAATGGTTGGGGATAGCACAAGAATGAAATATAAGGACAGGCTAAGATCAACCAAGATCAACCTCTAAAGTTAACTTGTGACTGAGGCAAAGAGGGTTTCTAGAGAATTTTAAAACATCATTTTTACTAGAAGAACCGGTAGGGGAGGTTGGAGGAGACAAAATAAACAAGCTCATATGGGATTTTTTTCTTTATTCGGCTGTAATTTACACACTGGCATAGAGTTTGATGAAATTATTTTTCTATCCACTTTCAGTTTGTAGAGATAATCCCAGATCTTTATGCATGTATTTAACCAGTGTATGTATGTGTGTGATATATGACACACATACATACATGGTTAAATGGCATGATTTGTATGACATCTCATCTGGATTCATATTTTGATATTTGAGTCACAGTTTGCTATTCAAAGTCCTTATTCTTTCTCTGTCGCGTTTGTAGTAGATGTCCTCTACTCTGTCTTCTGAGCTTCGTGCTTAATTCCGGACCGTCTTTCCCTCACAGTAAAAAATTTTGCTTCTTAAAAGTAAATCTCTTAAATTACAAATAATCAACTTTCTGGAAAATAAAGAAAACATGTGTAAATAAACTATGTTTCACTGAAAAATTCACAAGGGATTTAAAATTTGGATTTGGTATAATATACTTGTGGATTGCAGCTAAAACAGCATATGAAGGAAAAGATGCCTTCTTAAAAATATAAGTACTGAAAAAGCAAAGGACCAAAGGTCATTGACCCAAGATTTTCCCCCAAGATACTAGAATAATGAGCCTAGTAGTTACAGATTTTCAAAAAAGCATTCCAGGAAGGGTAAATAAAGCCAACATTGAAATAAAGATTACAGACTATGTTGAACAAATTGAAATCCAGCATGACTGAAACATAGTAAAAGAAAGGAAACAGGAATTAGGTCTATAAGATAATTGATATTTTTTCATGGTATCTGTCACAATGAGAAAGAACTTGGTTTTTATAAGTATTAAGTAAGTGATGGTTTAGATTTGCTCTAAATAATTTAAATGTGGCATTTGAGAGAAACGCACCAGTCCTCATTCATCCCTGAGAAATTGTTGGAAAATATTGATGGCTAGGGGGTGGAGGTGTCATTTTCTTCAGTGTTGTAGCCACTGATAGTTGTCTGTGCTCTAGTAAATAACCTCTCAGCCACTATTGGGCAGGAGGCTAAATACAGTAGGTCTAATACATAAAGAAGACATTGAACCCATAGAGAGATTTATTGAGAAGGCTTCCAGCCAAAGAGGGAGAGATGAGAGAGAAAAATTTTGGGGGGATATTCATGACTAAAATTCATTACAAAAATGTCTAAAACATGAGGTTGGACTTTTTCTTTGGGATTGTCAGCTCCCCAATAATGACATGGAGACTTATTACTAATTATGAAAGCTCAGCGTATAGCTTAGACTTGTCTCCCTAGCTCTTACAACTTAAATTAACCCATTTCTATTCATCTACGTGTTGCCACGTGACTCATGGCTTTGTTGTCTCTCTCTGTGTCTTGTTGTTGACTCTACCTTTTCTCTTCCAGAGCTCTCTCTGTCAGAAGTCCCTGCTATACCTCCTGTTTAACTATTGGCTATTTAGCTTTTTTATTAAACCAATAACAGTGCTGCATCTTCACACAGTGTAAAGGAATATTCCACAAAAGAAATTGTCAATAAAAAATGTAAATCACTGGCTATTATGTGTAATAGAAATGCAGAGAGATAAGAATTGAAGTAGTAATGATTACTGGAAGGTTACATTTTTGGCAAGAGATGATACTGGTTTATATTAGACAGTAGAAAGTAGGTAAGTGAGACATAGGTGGGGCTCAGGTTTCTTATTAATAGAAAAGTTATTTATGGATGTCTATGTTTGCTGTGTGTGTGTGTGTGTGTGCGTGTGTGTGTGTGAATATAGTGGCAATGCTGATAGAATGTTGAGAAGTTTTTGAGGGAAGAGGGAGTCAAGAATGAATGTTTTATCTTAAGCTTAAAAAACAGTAATAGTTGAGTTGGGTACATTTAGAAAAAGTATAATAGAACTAACTTTTTCAGGATATGCTAGTGTAAACATTAGACTTGTAAGTCATCATATCATGGTAAGAGTTAGGTATACAAGTTTGGATTTTCAGAGATGAAGCCAAGCCAGGGAGATAACATTTTTGTGTGCATATCTACAGATGAGCCATAAGTCCATATTATTTAATAGAATATAGATGAAGAAAAGGATCAAGGCATGTGTCATTCCAGGATTGGTAGAGGGGATGAAAAGCCTCATCACAAGAGAGGTAGCAAGGAACCCAGGAAAACAGTATATCTCAGAAACAAGTGTCAAAGGAAGACAAAAATTTTTATTTGGGGCTAGTCTCAGGTGGTAAAGGTACATATGGCCAAACCTTACTTACTGAGTTCAATTACAGGAACCAGATGGTGTAAGGAAAGAACTGACTCTTACAATTTGTTCTCTGACTTCCATAAGCATGCCCAGCCCAAGTATATGCACACACTTACATGCCGATCCAATGTAAACAAGGTGCAGTAATTGAGACTCCCTTCCCAGATGACGGTAGGTGATGTCAAGTTGGTAATTGAAGCCAGCCATTTTGACCATGCCAGGTGTATAAGAGGTCTACCTACCTCCATTTCTACGAAGTAAAAACTTTAGTAGGTAATTTTTGTATGTATGTTCCTGGAAACTGAAAAGTAACCATAAACCTCCATTATTGAAACCTCAATATCACATATAAGCAAATCACACCACTTGCCAAATACTGTGTGCAGAGTATATGAGACATTGAATAGGTGAGAGCTTTTAACTCTGTTCAATGAGAAATTTATAAGCTGAATAGAAACTGGTAAGCCTTACAATTGTATTGTTTTCCAAAATTCCAAATAAATTAGAACATTCTAGTATAGATTTGGAGATAGTATCAACAGTTTTGGAGACTTTTATTGTTTTGATTTGTCATTTCTACTAATTTATTAAAACCTCCAAAGTTAACAGTAATAGCATTTGTAGTCCCAACTTTCGAAAGTAAGTAATTACTATATAGAGGGAACATTTTTGTTGCTGTAAGTTGACCTGCAACTTGAGAAACCATAGACAGTATAATTATTACTAGGTGTGAAAATAATCAGCTCTATGCTGCTAAAGGTCAACATATTTCTTAACAAAGTTTCCTTTTGTTATCCAGAAAGACATTTCAGTTGCATTCTCTAAGTAAATGTATTTTAACTTTACTTAAGGAAAACTTAGTTCAATTGCTGGTGTTTTAAGTACCGTTTTGGGAACTGCCCCTGCCACAAAATAAAAGAAAGAAAGAAGATTGATTTTGAGATACTTGCCAATTTCATTGCAGACTGTGAGAGGGAATCTCCGTTTGTGCTTTCATGTCATCTTACAGTATGCACTGTCCAGAGTTATTTTCTGCAGACTGTGTGAGATATTCTGCTTTGCTTATTTGTCTCCCCAAGTCCAAGTTGGGTGTGTTCTGTATTTATCCTTAATTTTGGATATGATTGAACTATGTGATTGCCATCATTCTGTTGATCTGGACTCTTAGAAAGCAGAGTTATATCTACAGTGTTAACAGAGAAGGTCAAAACCGGATTGTTAAGTTATACATTTGCAATTACCTTAAAGTGACTATTAGGAGTGATGCTACAGTGAGTGATTTGTTGTTTTGAGCTACAAACTGATTGCTAATGGGGGTCATTGTGGTTGGTTCTCTGGAAAAATAGATGCACTCCATAAAGTGGATAATCTCTGTCGTCAGACAATAAAATTAGTATTTCTATACTCTATTTTGCGCCATTACAAAGATTTATACTTCTGGATGGACCCATTGCCAACATTGGAGCATTTTCTATCCTTTAGTAGAGTTTCCAAGAATGTCAGTGTTCTAGGTTGCTTTTTACTATCATCATGACATAGCCTAGAGTCATCTGAGTGGAGAATCCTCAATTAAAGAACAACCTGGATTTACCTGACATGTAGGCACATCTATGGGAAGATGTCTTATTAATTGAGAGAGAAGGGCCCAGCACTATGTGAGCAGAACCATTCCCTGAGCTGTATAAGAAAGCTAGCTGAGTATGAGCTACAAGCAAGCCAGCACCATTCCTTCATCTCTTGTGCTTAAAGGTTTTACAGCTCCTGTTCTGATGGACTATATACCCTGAAAGGACCAGCTAAATAAATCCTTTCTCCCCAGGTCACTTTTGGTTAGAGTGTTTTGTCATGGTAACCAAAACTAAACTGTAACAGTTCTTCGCTCTGTAAACAACTCTGATATTATAGTGTAGGCTATTGAAAAATCCACAGAGATTATTTCTCTTGAAGTAAAACTTAGATAAACTCTAAAGATTTTAACCTGAAGATGTATTGTAATTCAAATTGGACAACAGAAATGTAATCATTCTAATAATTTCAGTGGATTAATTATAAAAGCATAGAAAGGCAGGAAATGCTGGAGGGTGTTAATGAATTCTGTGAATGCAATGATGAAGATCGGGACTTCTCTGAACAACAATAGTAGTAACAAATAAACAACAGTGAGAAGCTTGAGGATAAGTAGCAAGAGTTGACTTACTCAGCATGATTAATGAAGAACATGTTTAAGTTTTAATACTGGGTAATGGGGAAAACGATATTACTTATAAAGGCAGTGACATTAAGACTTGGATTTGATTAACGAAGAAGAGTGAGTTTTGTACAGAAGATGCTACCTTTACAGAGTCAGCAAGATGTGTGGTTTATATTTGAAGATACAGAGACTGGAACTGATTGGCGTGGATAGTCAGAGCTCAGTGGTCATACTGTGGTTCCAGTGCTAATTCCCTGTGGAGTCTGTGTGATGCTCTAACAGGAGTATTTGTTACAGAAGTAAAACAAACACAACTTTTAAAGGTCAGGATAAGAGAGAAGGAAGCATCAGTGTGTAGCTTAGTTTTCCCTGACTGTGTGAGCTCTACTGGGTCCTGTTTGATCTTGAGAAGCTTTCCTGTGCAGTTAATGACCCTGCCATAGTGGAAGCACTAATCTGCACAGTGAGGAAACTATGTGCCATTTGATTCCTTATCATCACTACTAGATATGCTAGTTCACAGCTATGCTGAAGGAACCCGTCCATCTGATACAAATAGGCCCAAGAAGTGTAAATTAAGAGAATATCTGCTTCATGGAGAAAGGTAGTGATTGGTTTTTTAACCGTCTTTTGAAGGAGTAAAAATGCAGAAGATGAAACAAAGAAAAAAAGGTGTGAGACTTAAAAATAGGAAGTTTGTGAGTGTGAGTGAGCGAGTGGGAAAGTCATGCTGAGCATTGGGATATATGTTATGAATGAGAACATACAGGTGATCATCTCAGGGTAGTAAAGCGTGCTGAAAATTCTTATGCTGAAAAGCATTGAAATTGTTATTAAAAGCACTTAGGGATAATTGGTTACTGTTCTGGGTTATACCTAATCATTTTTTGATTTTCAGAAAAGGAAGCCTTTAGAGGAATTGTGGCTCAGCCAGATGTTCACTACATATGTATTGATGTCCATGTTTTGTAGAAAAGAAAGGGCATATACTTCCCAGGTGATTTTAAACAGGAATGAACTTAGGAACTGTAGTAATGGGGGTGGGTAGCAGGCTGTGTCCTGCCCGGCTCCCAGCCTCAGGCCTGCTTTTGGCCCTGGCTAGCTTATACCTGGAATAATTACACACAAATTGTGTTCATTTAAATACTGCCTGGCCCATAAGCTCTAGCCTCTTCTTAGCTAACTCTCACATATTATTTTAACCCATATCTAGTAATCTGTGTATCACCACGGGGTGGTGGCTTACCAGGAAAGATCCTAACCTATGTCCATCTCAGGCTGGAGAAACATGGCGACTGACACACTTCCCTTCTCCCCAGCATTCTGTTCTGTCTACTTTGCCAACCTAAGGGTTGCCTTATCAAAAGGCCAAGGCTGTCTCTTTATTTAATCAATGAAAGCAACAGAAATACAAAAGGACCCTCCTACACCAAGGAACTGTGGCTTCAGAATGGATTTCACTTCTGCTTTTCCTGCTCAAGTCACCTGGAATATGATGAGAGGGCTGCCCTCTACTCCAGAAGAAGCTGTGCATGGTTGGAATGGTGGCTTGATGAGTGGGGACCACAATCTGTTCATTCCACAAACTAGAAAAGCATGGCTGGCTACTCTGGCACCTGGGTTCTGCTGCAGTATTCTAGGCAATGGGAAGAAAGCGTTGGCTGGCCCATGTCAGGGCAGAAAACTGTTAGCTATTCTGCCAGCTACTGTGCTAAGAAATTAGGTTTTTACTTAGAACTGAAAAAGAGTAGAATAATAGTGATTTTAAGCAAAATTAATAGTTTTTCTAGTTATGTATTTTAATAGCTTGTACATATTAGGTGATTCCCTGTTATTGCAGAAACTTATTATTATGTATTATCCTGCAAAGTTACTTTTATAGAAATGGATAACTTTTTGTATGTCCACTTCTCTCTGCTTTGTAATTACATAAGCATTACAATTTCATGTTAGGAGTCACAATTATACAGAAAGTATTGAGAGTTTTTATATAATGGTTTTTATAGCAGACACCTATATAACCCAGTTAGCAGCCTAAATAATATTGCCTTAGAAAGTTTGCCTTTGCTCACTTTATTACAGCCACTTGTGCTGAAATAAATTATTTACATGTTATTTAAAGTTTCTATCCCTGTTAACCATTCTGATGCCCAACTGAGGCACACAGGACTGATCAGCAACAGGCTTTTTTATTTAATTCTGAAAAAAACCAAGCTGCTTGTGATGACCCAAGAGAGCCACAGGGAAGGTTTGTGAAAGAAGGGTATTCAGCTCACTCTAATCCTTGTTTTCAGAAAGGCAGTATCTTTAAGTGTTCTCTAATTAGTGAATAGATAAGGTTGTGAGTTCTTATAGACACGTTCATGGGACTGAGTTGGTTTGCCTGGCTTCTTACATCATTGTTTTTCGTTTCTGATAAGTGGAGTTTTAATAGAAACATCTAAAATGCAAGAAGTAAAAAATGTAGTTTTGAAGTATGTAATCATTGTGATGTTATTGCTGTGATTTATTGGGATGATGTTTCTTTTAATATTACAATTAGAAACCTGAAGATTACATGACAGAGGCAATGTCTACAAAACTAAAGTGTGTTTCCTCATTTCTTGCTTGCTTGTTTGTTTTACTGATCGCATTGTATACATGAAATGTTTACTGCTCTGAGATAAAATCTCCAGTTTGGTAAAATTGCTTCTACCAGTCACCTAGGAAATATAAGCCAGAGAACAACACACTGCTATTTAGGCATACCAAGAGGAAATATATTGCTTCAGAGAGCTGAATATAAAACATGATGGTGAAAACACCTGGAAATCAAAGAGAACAGATTTTAGCTATGCTTCTCTTTTTCAAAGAACTTAAGTGCTTAGCTCTTATTGTTAGTACTAGAGAAGTAAGTTGGCAGTGACATTTGAAATATGATAAATAAAAGCCTACAGAATGTCTGCTTCTACTTTTAGCACTTGTCTGATTCCTTCTGCAGAAATTGCATAATGGAAGCTACCGTGGAGTTAATGCAACTCCAATATACCAACCTTTCTTATTGTAATAAATGTATTATCTAGTACAGTGTAATGATAAAGCCATGGTTATTGAATTTGCAAAAGTTATTGAAAGAGAGGGATGGAAGCTTTTTGCTGCTATCACCTGTATTATTAATTGGAGATAATTACTGAAGAGCATCTGGCTGTTGGTTTTAGGCAGCATCAATTGTTCTTCTCACCCAGCTGTTAACTAATAAGGATCATCAACACATCTGTTTCAACAGCTGGTAATTAACAAAAGCCTAATTGCTGCAACTCTTTTAACATCCAATCTGTGAAAAAGAAGTGATGTAGAAGAATATTATTTACTTGGTGCTTTGCACTTTCTAAGACCAGTTTCCCTTTTTTCTCTTCTTCTTACTTTGAACACCACTGCCTTTGTATGAAGCATTGAATGGCAGGAGCACACAATATGGTAATCCAGAGCTTAACTTTTCCAGATCTTTGTTGGTGTTTCTTATTGCAACATTTCTTTGCTAACTTAGAAGATAAAATGGATCAAAAGCATTTTGAGTAGTTCCATACAACAGTTAAAATCAGCAGCAGCGTGCCCTGGGATGTGCTGCTGTGTGAGCATCCAAAAGGAGACAGGGAAAGACAGAGAATTCTTTTCTGCCTTCACATGCACAGCTCCAAAGCAGTTTCCATACTGAGATGCTGAATTTCTCTTTAAATTATTGCATATGTCTATTAGCATGAAGTGAACTGTAGCAAGCCCTCTCTCCTCTTTAAGATGCCCTCTCCTAAAATCTTTATCGTACTTATTTTAATACCTTTATGTCAACTTGAAGTTTTTTTTACAAAAACCTATTAGTGCATTTATACTTGAAGTTTTTACGAAAACCTATTAGTGCATTTATGAAACCTTCCTTCACCTGCTATTTTTAAAATCTGAGTTAATTTTTTAAGTTATATTTAACTCTGGAGATTTCTTGTTCTTTACAGTGAGTGAATAGAAAATTTGCAGACTTTGACTTAGCACCTGAATAGAGCTATTTTGCAACAAAATAATTATAAATTCATGCTTGTTACCTTATGCTTTAGTACTCTTAACTGTGGTCTGGTTTAGTGCAGTATTTATTTAATATAACATTGACAACAGAGCTTTATATTTATGCTTTTATAATTTTTATTAATTATATATCAAGAAATTTCAGTAGCCATTTTGCATTTAATTGTAGGACACACACGTAAAACTATCTGGATAATATGAGGGCCATATTTATTAGAGATCAATCACCAGAATCAAGTTGCTTTTCCCCTTAATACTTTTATGAATTTAAGAATATTCTGGTGTGTTACATGGCAGTGGTTATGAATCTTATTTAATTTAGGAATCTGAAAAGTCCTGAACTAAGGTGATAGTAATGTTCAGCTGGGTACCCTTGCTTCTCTAGCATTTTCAGTTGGCAATATTTCTATGCAGGCTGTTCAGTAATTGATGTTGAAAAGTATAAAAGAAATTCTACCCAAGTGCTTGCCGTGGACTGAATTGCAGATTGCATAATTTCAAATTTTTTTGCTGGCAAGACTATTTTAGTTCAGCAGGTGTTCAGGTGATGAAGTGTACAATGGATGTACTGCAAAAACATACACGATCCTGAACAAATAAACAAAATTATACTGGTTAAAAGTCTAACTAAATAAAAAGGTACTGCATGTAGAGAAATGTTTATGACTGAAATGTAGAAGAGAATATATTGTCATTTGGGGAAATGTTTGCTTCTTGAGTTTAAATAAGACTTTAATTTTCTCTGTGTGCTCATGTTCTTAGGTGGCACCACAGAGCTTAGTGAGAGGAATGCATTCTGACCTGAGAGGAGACAATAGGCTTTGTTAGGAACCTACATGCCAAGTGTTCGCTCTACCACTGAGCTATACTCCCAACTTAGGAACCCACACTCTGGCTGATAACTTTTTTTTAACACTACATCTCTTCTTTAGGAAAGTAACCTCACGAATAGGTGCTGTGGCTAGAACAAAATTCATGTATTTGATAGATATTCACTGAGGATCATTGTTAGAACACAGACTAAGAATAGACTCATGTGAGGAGAATTCTGAGTACTTGTGAGTAAACTCCAATAAAACAGGGCAAATATCTTGTGACCTCTATTTTTTAGAATGTGCTTTTGTGCCCCTCCCAGATGTGGTGGATTGGAGTTCACTTTAGACTATTCATGACAACTGACTACTGTTATTTGTTTATATGCTTCTATGGGAAAATGTGGTTTTGTCACGTGTGGTTTGTCCTTGTGATATTATAGTTAGATGACTCTTCTTAACCCTGGGAGTATAAATTGTGTGATGCTCTGAAAAAAGTTGGCGTTGCATGAGACTTCAGTCTGCCTCACTTTTAGTACCCCACTCTCCCAGTTTCACGTCACCAACTAGAGAGATAAACAGACTCTAGTAGCACTTGATTACCTGTGTTCTAGATTTCTACATATCAAATATTATAAAAGGATAACTAGATTATCTGTGAAACCTGTGAATTTTTGGTAGTCTTGTACATGTCAATAAGAATAACTTTCAGAAGAATAACCAAGGAGTATCAGGGACCAAACGTGTAAATAATGCCTAATTATCAACAAACATAATGCTAAATTAGTATTTTATGAAATAGTATTCATTAGATCTAAAATATGCAAGGTGGAGATATATCCCTCGCATGAGTTAAGATGAACATAAATGGTTAAACACAAAACTTTTTAAATTTCTTATAGCTTAAAAAATTCTCAAATACTAAAAAATAAAAGGCAAACTACACATCTGACAAGTGAATAATATCTCAAATATATAATAAACTCCAAAAGGCAAACTACACATCTGACAAGTGAATAATATCTCAAATATATAATAAACTCCAATTGAGAACACAACCTGGTAGGAAAGTAGGCAAGAGGCATTTTGGAGTGGAGACAAGCATCAGCAGTAGATGTCCAACATCACTGGTTCTCATATATGTGTTGAGAACAGCAGTTACCCATAACGCAGATGATAGGGCTGTAAATTAGCATAACTGCTGCAAAAAACAGGGTAGAGGTTCTCATAACTATAAACAAAACCACCACATGATCTCACAGCCTTACTTCTGGTTGTATAACCAAAGGGAATGAAACCATGATGTCAGAGGCATCTGCACTCCTGTTGTGATTAGGGGAGCGGTGTGCGGGTTGTATGTTCCCAGCACCCAGCCGCTGGCCCGCTCAGCGGCTGACCGTCTGCACCCGAAATAACCACATGACAAACTGTATTCATTTAAACTCTGCCCGGCTTATTATCACTAGCCTTTTCGTGGCTAGCTCTCATAATTAAACTAACCCATTATAAAAGTTTGTAAGTTACCACGTGGTGACATACCGGAAGGGTCTAACCTGCATCCATCTGCAGCGGCGGCTCATGGCTTCTGGTCTCACTTCCTTTCTTCTCCTCCCAGAACTTCCGTTCTGTCTACTCCGCCCACCTAAGGGTTGACCTAACTATAAGCCAGGCAGCTCTTTATTTAGCCAATCAAGGCACAGAAATACAGGTGGACCCTCCCCCACACTCCCACACTAATTGTGGTATTTATCACAGTAGCCAAGGCATGAAAGCACATGCAATGTCTATCAGCCAATGAGTGAATAAAGAAAAAGTGATAGATATATATAATGGAATAGTACTCAGCCATAAGTTTCTATCATCGCTGAAGACACGGATGGAAGTAGAAGGGGCTAATGTTAAGCGAATTAAGTAGCTGAAAAACATTAATATGTTTTGTAAAATATATTACAATCTTGTGCTAGTGTTCCAATTTCTTTATGTAAGCTTATTAATATAATTCATGGATGATCACTAACATCATACTTTTAATTATTTATTTTTAAAATTATGATTGTATCATTCCCCCCTTCCTTCCAAACCTTACTTACTCTCATTTCAAATTCATGACCTCGTCTTCATTATTTGTTGTTATATACATATATATGTATATATATATACATATATATGTTCCTAAATATACAAATATAACCTGCTCATTCTGTATATTGTTACTTGTATCTATGGTTTCAGGGCTGACCATTTGGTATTGATAAGAATTGGTGTGGGACTTTCTTTCTCATTATCAGCATTCCTTAGTTGCCCAAAATTCTTTCTATGGGTTTAAGGATTCTTGAATTTTCCCCCTCCCCTTTGGTATGCCCATTACTATCATCCTTTCTATAGGGTTAAAACCTCATGGTTTTCCCCCATCCCATTGGCATGTCCATTACTGTCATCCTTTCTCTAGGGTTGAAGCCTCATGGTCTTTCATCCCATCCCATTTGGCATGTCTATTGCTGTCATCCTTTCTATAGGGCTGAGGCCTCGTAGTCTTTCTCCCTCCTCTTTGGTATGTCTATTGCTGTCATCCTTGTTCAGTTCACATGTGAGTTCACATGTGGGCAGTCACATTGGTGAGACTTTATGTGTACAGCTTCTGACATTTCTAGAAAACTCTCTGATCTCTGGTTCTTACACTCTTTTCGGCCCCTCTTCCACCATGTTCCCTGAGCATTAGGCGCAAGTGTTCTTCTGATGTAGAGGTTTTCATGAGATTGATATCCACAGCTCTGCCTTTAAATATCTGATTTGTAAAGGGCCAAGTTTTGTGTGGTGTTTAGAGCAAAGTGGTTAAGGGGAAGAGGACTTCAGAACCCAGAGTACTGAATTCAAATTCTTGTTCTACCACATAGTAGCCTGCTGATATTTTTTAAGTTATATGGCAATCTTCTCATTTGTAAAATGGAAATAGTAGTTACCACGATGGTGCATTAAGAGAAATAAGTAAATGACTCCATAGAACATTGTTTGTTTGCAGTATTTTTCTTTTGTTATGGATGTATATAAAATTATAATATGATTTAGAAAACCTGGATTTCTCTCTATATCGTTTTTACTAAAATATGCACACAGTAAATAATATTATTCTCTCTTATTTTCCTCCCTTCCAAAATATTTTAAATAACATTAATCCCTTCAGTGAAAGCATTCAGTTTTCTACCATGTCAAATTCAATAACGTCTTATACTTTAAGTCTTTTATAAACTGTATGATATTGAGTCCTGTACCCTGCACAAAAGCTGTATAACCAAGAAAGGAGATAGAGAAGCATGTGCCTGTGAAAGCAAAGCTATCTTTTTTTTCTTTAAAGTTCTTAATATATTGTACATAGTTAATAAATATTGTGTATCCACTGTCTTGGCCCATAATGGTTTTCTTGGTAGAGATACTTAAGATCATAAAAACCCACAAACAGCTTTACAGAAACTCGTCTTTTGGTCTGAGTCAAAGATATTAACCTTATAAGATGGAACGACACTGAAAATTCTTTTTTTTCTCCTCTTTGGTAGGTATTAACTACCTACTCAATTCCTAAGTCACCAAGTTGGTGATTTGGCTTTTTTTCCTACTATTTATTCAACAATAAGTCATTAAAGCATTTTCTATATGCTGAGTACCATTTTGTGTATTTCATTGGTTTTATTATATTTTACTAGTATCAGCTCCTTGAAAATGGATCTTCACTTACCCCACGTTGTAGGTGAATACAAAAATGGAATACCAAGTTGCCTGATGAGACAGCTTGCAAGGAGGGAGCCAGGATGCCTCCCAAGTCCCTGGTTCCACAGACCTTGTCAGGTTGCGCCTCTAGCATACTCTTAAGTTTTCTATCTCAGTTCTGTGACTTGTGCTTCTAGCTCAAGAATCAACTTCAATTATTGATATTATACTTTCTGTTTCCACCACAATCACCTGTTTTCTCTCCTGTCAGACCCTCATAGGTCATTGAACAATGCACATTTTCTCTTTGAATGAAGGACTCAATTGTTTCCATTTTGGTAAATCAAAGAGTATGACATGAGGGTAAAATATAACCACAAAAAATACTCTCAAGAGCATTACACAATGTAGCAAGCAAACAAATTCTGTCTCTGAGAGGAAGCTGTAAATGAAATCTCACTTCTGTCATTTCAATAATGACTTTTAATTTTCAGGCTGTTTTTGCCAGGGCTTTAGTTACATGTTATCTACTAAATTCTTAATCCGCTTGCAAGTTTGAGAACTAAAATCCAAGATGACTATAGTCATTGTTTAAACAGTCCTCTATACCCATCTTTAAAAAAACACAAGGAGATGTCTTTAGATATGTTCATAGATGTATCAGAGATTAATATATTTATGGTTATTCTGTAAAAATTACTATTTGAAAAATTAACATACTCTTAAATTATGTCATATTAAAATATGGTCTTATAATGTAAAATAAACAATGGTTTATGAATATTTGTATTCTAGTTTCAGCTTTCTTTCTAATTAGCTGTGAAACTTGGACATGTTCCAAATGTTTGCAATAGCAACAATTTCCTTATCATCAGAACAGAGGACTGTGTTTCCTCTAAGATGCATCCCAAATCTGCATCCTGACTGAATTTAATTTGTACATCATGCTCTTTTATTTAACAGATAGCATGAAGACAATCAACTACCTCTGCTCTGTCGTGAAAAGAGGTTTGCATTAATGATCTTGGTGATACCAAAGGAAGGCTGAACTATTTCAGACTATAACTATTAAAAACACATAGAAGCCAAGCATAAAAAGATTTTAAAGTTAGATAAAGATTGTTATTCACAATAGGAACAGTAAATATTGTTCTGTTCTGTGAGCAGTAATAATCCTGCCTTTGTCTGCCATTCTCAATTACCAGAAAAGACTTACTAAAACAGCATATTTCTTTTCTAATATATTAAATGGCTGTCCTATTTCAACCACAGTACTCAAAATAGGTATATACATTAGCACTAGGCAACCAATCTTTGTTATTGTTATTTCAAGTATCATAAAAGGACACAGAATGCAGAAAACACATAATGATTAATTTGGTTGTCAGCAATTCTGTTACATAATGATGATTTGATTCATAGTTTCACCTGGACTTGATGGGGATTATCCCATAGGTTGTTTGAAAGGATAGACTTTAGTAATATCTCCCAAGCACTTGGCACCATTTCATCCCATAACAGGAATTCAACAGATAACATCCTTCCAAGATGGAACCCTTAAGATTCTTTCAGTGAAACCACCAAGTTCTGTGATTCTTCATAAAATATATAAATATACACACCATAGAACCCAGAAACTCTGCTTCGAGGCAGTTACTCAAGAAAAATGAAAATGACATATATACAGATATTTATAACAATTGAATTAATGACTTCTAAAACCAAAGTAAAAAGTCAGTAAGTTGGTAAATAGATAATCACATTGTGGTTCTCAGTGTGGCATTGTTCACTGATTACACGGAATGAAATACTAGAATATAGATTAATCTTCAAATATATTAAGTAAAATAAGCTTGAATTAGTGGCTGTATATCTTTTACATCATCTAAAGAAGACAAAGGTATAGACAGGCTAAGTATAAAAGGAGTGCAGGAAGAAGGCCCACTTGTTCATCCCGGCTGCCAAGCTAGCTTAGCCCCGAAATAACCACACAGAAATTGTATTCATTAAAACACTGCTTGGCCCATTAGCTCTAACTTCTTATTGGCTAATTCTTATATTAATTTAACCCATTTCTATTAATCTCTATGTTGCCATGTGGCTGTGGTTTACCGGGTAAAATTCCCAGCTTCTGTCTTCTGCAGCTTCATGGCTTGTTCCTAACTCTGCCTCTTTTCTCCCAGCATGCCATTTAGTTTTCCCTGCCTACCTAAGTTCTGCCCTATCAACAGGCCAAGGCAGTTTCTTTATTCATTAACCAATGAAAGCAGCACATAGGCAGAAGGACCTCCCACACCAAAGGAGACTAGTGACTGTGTTGGTGTGCAATGGAGATAATGAGAATGCGATATATCTTGAGTGTGATGCTTGTCACATGGCCATATATATTGATCAGAATTTACGGAAGCAACCAGATGTTGTGGCTCATGCCTGTAGTGTCAGCACTGAAAGCTGAAGGGAAGATCGCCTCAAGTTCAAGACCTGGGCTGCACTATTTTCCAGAAAAACCTGACCGAGATTTCTTACTCTACCTCATAACATTACAGTTAATAGGTTTGAAATCATGGGTTTAACTTTCTGGAAATTACAACTCCATGAGCCTAATTGTTAAAATCTGTGTGTATACTTACTTGATGTCATATATATGTTTCACTTTCATGAAACTATCTAAAACGAATCTATGAGTAGAAATATAAAAATACAAATGATAAAACATGTTGATAAGGATATAACTACAGTAAAGTAAAAAAAAAGCATTTCAACATGGAAATGAGAGTTTAATTATAGAATTCAGAAGATTAAAAGAATCATTCAAACTTCTTAAATTTAATTATGGAATAAATCTATTAAATTCCTTAATGCAGATAGAAAACAAACTAATATTTTGTACCTAAACATACATGCAAATATCCAGACTGCTGCATGCCTTTATAATTTTCCGTTATTAAAGTAGAAAAGTTGCATTATCTACTGTTCATTTTCATTACTCTAATTAATTTTCTCATAATTAGGATTTTATTATTTTTCTTATTTATTGCATTTTTATGCAGGAAAATAATCCTACTAAAATCATATGCATTCAACAAAATGCGGAGCCTCCAGATTTTAAATTACTTTTAATTAATGACTGTGGTTTTCAAGGTTTGAAACAATTGCATTTTCACTGTCAAATATTATTTAAACTGAAATACAATATTTTCATGCAAATTGAACTTTGAAAAAATAATACTAAAACTTGATTTACTAGTACCATAGTTTTAAAGTAATGTTAAACTTTTTTGACATTTCTTAAAACATGTGGAAATGATGGTGGAAGCCTAGAAAATTATTTTAAAATTACAACATTGAGCACTACCAAAATAAAAATGGAGGTAACAATTCAGTGCAAAAAGCTGGGAAAACACATTGAAGTTTATTTTGTGGACAAAATACTGATGAGTCTATAAGAAATAGAAAAGTTTACCTTGTTCCAAACATCACACAATATATACACACATGAAAATGCCATAATTCCCATTAAGATGTATGCTGATTATTCTTTATTGGCTAAAATTGACTCAGTTTAAAGTTTTGTAGACGAAATTGCCTATGCTTTAAGATAATATCCTGAAGCAAAATATCTCTAGCAATGGAAGTTGCCATCAATCTACTTTTTTAGCGAAAAAAAATCCCTTAAATAAAAGGAATTGAAAAGGTTAACTTATATCTGTAAGAATCAGGTCATAGTTTTGTGTATCAAAGATGGCTTGACAACATACTTAGGATTTCCTGAGTTTTACTGTTAATAAGGTTAAAAGAAAATCTAGTGAGAGCAGGCAGTGGAGCCCCATTAAATCTGTATCTGAAATGCCCATTGTGCTTATCTCTGCTCTAGACACTTCTCTGAACCCATGTTCCACATTCTGAATTCTGTGAATAAAGTTAAACATTGCAGGAGGGCATATCTGATACTACAGATGAAATAAGGTTGAAGTTAGGACTAGCAAAGTTCATACACTGAATAAGTTTTGCCTTTAGTATTTCTATTACTAATATGTTTGGACTCAGTGTGGAGAATTGTTGCTGCTCAAATGTGGCTACATTTTAAACTAACAAAAAGGTTTAGCTCGTATTCATCCTTTATCCTGTATTTTAACATGCCAAAACTAATATTTGCAGGCAAAATTGCTATCGATGCAGCAAGCCAGAGAAAGTGCAGTTGAGCAGTACAAAAGGCTGGAAGAAGAAATACAGACCTTACGAGTTTACTACAGGTAAAACATTTTCATACTTCAGTTCAAGTAAATATCATTTGTGAAACCCCTGTACCTGATAGTGTAATTGTGGCTGAAGAAATTTCTCAATTGAATTAGACTCTGAAGATTTAAAGCATTTTATAATATTTAAATTACCTAGAATATTGTTTTTTACCTTTTATTTCTACAGTTGGTTAACATTTAAGTTTATGCCATTAAATTTGTATAACTCATTAAATAGTCAGTTGTCTCAGTGAAGCCTGGTTGGTTGAGGTATTTGCTCATCCAAATGCCACCTCTGAAATTATGTGTGTTTTATATACATGTGTGTGTATGAATGGTTAGATAGATAGATAGATAGATAGATAGATAGATAGATAGACAGATACACAGACAGACAGATGTGTGTGTATGGATAGATAGACATATAATGCATGTATATAACATGAACTTTCACCTTTTACAATATGCCATGAGAAATTTCTATGCAAATATCACTAAAGATACTTAACACAATCAATTCTGTTCTTTTTGTTCTTGTGGTTGTTGTTGTTGTTTTGAGACAGGGTTTCTCTGTAGCTTTGGAGCCTGTCCTGGAACTAGCTCTTGTAGACCAGGCTGGGCTCGAACTCACAGACATCCTCCTGCCTCTGCCTCCCGAGTGCTGGGTTAAACGCATGTACCACCACCGCCCGGCCATTTCATTTCTATTCTAGGACTAGTTATAAAAGTGCATACCATATAAATGCTATATAATAAGGATTAATAATTGTTTTGCAATACTTCTGTTTCAAGTTTCTATTGGGTGTATAAGATAAGTATTTTGGATTAAATGTAAAATGCTAGATTTTCATGGTGGGCAATGGTAAAAGAAATTGTTTGATATATGGATGTTCTTGGTTCTTAAACTACCTTAAGTCTGAAGTGTGAAAAGCCATTGATGCTATGGGTTAAACTTCAGTTGGATTTTTCTCAAACTAACATTGTTAAATGCCTAAATTATAATGAAATCAAAACTTTATTTAATTGCAATTATGAAAATATATCATGATATATGTATATGCTTCATTATTAATATATTAAATAGCAGCAAACCAAGCAGTGCAGATACTAATAACTACAATTTCTTACTAATGATGATTATGGATGGATTGGGTGATAATTGCAAGTACTAGGGACTAAAACACCAAGCATTACTGTTAGCACAGCTGCCTTAAGTACCGTGTTTATTACCTGCTCTGGCAGTTCAAGAAAAGAAAATACTCATGTCTTCCCACCAAAAAAAAAAAAAAATCACTAAGAAACCCTGCTTTGGGGAAGTGTCAATCACCTCTGCGGTGGTTATTGTTTTTGTGGCTTGTGTTCTCTCCCACCCCCCCCCCAAAAAAAAAAAAAAAAAAAAAAAAAAACGAGGCTAAAAGTCCATAACTTCTCAATGTTACCTTATTTGAAATTGGGTCATTATAAAAGGAAACTAGTCAAAATGTGGTCATTTGGGTGAGTTTTAATCCCCCGTGCCAGGCGTCTTTATAGGAAAGAGGAAACTTGTACACTGAGGAAATCCATTGTGAGGATACACAGGCAGAAGACATCATGCACCAGAAAAGCTATGAAAGACTGCCACCAGAATGCCAACACAAGCTTGCCTGGGAAGCTTCACAGCTCACCTGACACCTGACCTCAGTCTGCATCCATACCTGCCCCGTGTGTAGTTCTTTGTTACCGCACTTGTGGAAAACTACCACCCTTGTAAAATGCCACGTGTGTCACGTGTTTAATTGTAGCAAGTGTCTGTGAGCGAGTATACAGGTAAACAAACCCCAATGGTAACAGAAAACATCTTGCTCTCCCATTTTTTGTTGTTTTAATAGCATAATGAATATTATAGTGCTTGTATGGCTTTTGTACTGTTCTTAGTAGTATCTATCATTAGATAACACTTAAGTTAGTCAATAAAATATCCTGGTTTTCTTTCCAGTACCCTCATTGAGCTACTCACAACTGCCTAAAACTCTAGTTCCAAAGAACATGATATCCTCTTCTGACCTCCAGGGTCACAGCACAAATGTGTAAGAGCATAAGTGCAGGCACACACGCACTCATATACAGACAGTAAAAAGGAAGAAATCAGTTTTTAATGAAATTTCCTGAGAATTTACTAAATCTGAGAGTTATATAATTTCTAAACAGAGTTAACAAATACTGCATTTAAGATACATTTTCCACGTGCCTTCTCATTGCTGCCTTTTGCAACAGCTATACTCTGGTCTTTCATAAGTGAACCTTACCTTTCTGCTTTCTGCTAGACTTAGAAAGAGGTGGGACTTAGAGTGCATGGAGAACAGGAAGATGTCCAGACAGTGATCCTCCGTGTGAAAGAGATAAGAAATATAATAATCAGAGTACATTGTGTGTAAATGTGAAACCATCAAAAATAAAGAAGGGACTAACCAATTAATCAGGACTCAGCTAGTAGTATATATTATGAGCTTGTACAGTTATTGCTAACTAATTAGAAATATAATATAATCAGCTGTTCTTGTATATCAGTACAAAACACAAAAATTGAAATGACTCTATATTACAAGTTTACAGAACAAAAGTGATGGTAAATAAAGGGTCTAAGGGTATTTGCCAAAAGATAAAAGATAGTCTGAACTATGTCAAAAAATAAAGTTGAAGGGACATGTATACATATTGAGAGAGAGAGAGAGAGAGAGAGAGATATGAAAGATCAACAGGAGGTCATAATGTATGCATCAGTTTGCTTACTATAAGACCAAAATATAAAAAGATCTAACAATAGACAAATGGGGCTCTATTTAGTGTTTCAGATCTATAACCCCACCCTTGGGAGACTGAGACAAGAAGAGTACCATGAGTTCAAGGCCAGCTTGGAGTACAGAGTAACAGCCTACATAATACCCTTTTCTTAAAAATAGAACAAACAAATAAGGGTCAGTGAATAGAGCCTGAATTCAATCCTTGGAGTCCATATCCTGGAAGGAGAGAACTAGTTCTCACAAGCTGTCCTCTGATCTCCAAACACACACTGTGAAATGCACAGGCACACATACACATTAATGTAAAAAAAAAGAAAAGAATAAAAGCTAAAAGAGAGTTTATATCAGAAGTATCAAAAGAAGAAACCTATTCAATTATCATTCACAGAAAATTAAATTAAATAAGGAAGTTCATGTGAGAAGATTCATGTGGCTATCAAAATACAAAAGGTACCAGGAACGAGAAGCTTAGAATGGTGGCTAAGCATGTTGCCAGTGTGCTGCAGAGAAATGATAAAGACCACACTTATTAGATGAAAGAGACTTGCTAAAGGAAGTCCTTCAAGCAGCTGTGGGAGCTGTGAAACCTGCAGGGAAGCCAACAAGTCTGAATCTGGGAGAGCTTATCTGCAGTTGTGGATCCCAAGAGCCCTATTTTCTTGTACCCCAGGGATTTCTGCTTCCTCAGTAAGGTCTGATTAGAAGAAACTTACTCACATCATATAAAGGAACCTGCTTTATGGAGTCTCCTGATGTAAATAGCAGTCACTTCTGAAGCACAGCAGTAACTAGAGTAGCATTGACCAAAGAGCTGCATGTTTGATGTGGCTGGGTAAACCTGCTCCTGGAAGCCACTGGTGATTCAATGAAAATATCCAGTGGCAGGGGTGGACTGCCTCCCTGCAAGTTCTTGGTCAAGAAGCTTCCAGAAGTCCCCAAAATAGTACAGTCAATGGCCACTGCTTTTGGCTATCACTGGAACTAGATGATAAAACCATATTGCTAAAGATACAGAAAAAAAGAGCTTTTTTACTGCTGGCTAGCCTTTATAATGCCAGAAGGTACTGCTGAGGCATAAATGCCTTAACAGTATTATGTAACTGTCTGCAGCAATACTAACTAGGCAAAATGGACCCACTCCTGCAGTAGTGCAAGCCTTTTACGGGTGTGACCAACTACTTCGCTTTTGGATTTGGTGCCCATACAGGAAAAAATTTACATCTGAAATAAACCCAACCAAAAATTCATGGCTGGGAGGTCACTGACCCTAGTCATGACTCTGCTACTGTTGCTTTGATAAATGGAAATGATGTGTTCATCAAATTACCTTCTGAATAACAATAATTATAAATTCCAGGACCCAGACATAACTCCACATACCAATGGACCCCAGAGTTTCTAAGAAGAAGCCACAATACATACTGTAGAAAGAAACACAATCTTCAATAAATGCTTCTAGTTGACCTGGATGACTGGCTGTAGAAGAATGAAAATTGATGCATACCTAGTAGCACCATTCACAAAGCTCAATTCCAAGTGTATTAAGAACCTCAGCACAATACAAGATACCCTGAATCTGACGGAAGAGAAAGTGGGAAGGATGCTTGAACTCACTGGCACAGGAAAATACATACTTTGATTTCTAAATAATCATATGTGTTATATTTCAGAACAAATCCTTCATATTGCTTTCCCTTATTTAGCATTCCAAAACCAATATATCTATGATGAGTGTGCCCATTTGGTGTGTGAAAATAATATATATTTTTAAAAATTGTTACCTGCCCAGTGGTGGTGCGTGCCCTTAATCCCAGCACCTGGGAGGCAGAATCATGTGAGTTCAAAGCCAGCCTGGTCTACAGAGTGAGTTTCAGGACAACCGGGGCTACACAGAGAAACTCTGTCTGGAAAAAACTAATAATAATAATATGAAAAGTTTGATCCTATCAGCATAAGCTATGACCAGAAATGACAATGAAAGTATACAATTACTCTTTGCTTGGGAAACTTTACTTAGTACAGTGAAAGTTTTAGCATATGTGAAATATATTACATTTATTTTTTATTTATAGAACAGGTGTATACTAAGTGCACTAAAATGTTTATTAATTATTTAAAATATTTGACAAGTGGAACTGGTAGTTACTAATTGGAATTGTTAAAGAACATTTTGATTATTAATTTCTAAAGCGATGAGTCACAATGTTAGCACACAGATATAATAAACTGATATTTTAAAGCTGTATTTGATGTGCATAAACTTTTTAATACCACTGCTATCATAAAGAGCTAAGTCAATATTGACTAAAGATGCAGATGATGGTCCAGTAATACCAGGCAGGACTAGCAGAGCTGCCAGACGTCCTGGATTTTGCATTGTTGTTTTGCCATGGGGCACTTTGAGCTAGATGGTCTCCCAGAAGGGTGGTTGTTTACTTGTAGTTAGATATTTAAATGCGTGAATATTCCAGGCTCAGTTACAGATGAAGTAGATTTTTTTTCTCTTTATATCATAAAGTACTTGCTCTACAGAGCTGACAATGGTGGTAGCAACAGTTCATTAGTCAAATTGATATAATTATTTTCCCATAATTACAAAAAACACCTCATGTTAAGTCAGATAAATTTAAAGTTATTTTTCTCCACTTAAAATTCCAAACCTAAGATATGAAACTTTTGAGTTTACTGTGTCTTAACCTACTATCATGTTTTTAAGCTTTAGATGGTTTATGCTATGTCTTCTTCTTTTTGTGTTTATAAGGATTCATGATTGTTGGTATCTACTAATAAAATACCAGTCATTTTTTCAAATAGTTTTTAAAATTGCCAGGTTCTGACTGAAATAAAAAATATAGAATATCCAATTGCTCTGCAAAACAGGAAGCATAAACATTTATAAATTTAGTTTTATTAGATAGTAGTCTGAATAATTTGCTTTAATTCATAAAATGTCTAGTTGTCCTCTCTTTTGATTAGGTTAGCTATTTTGAACAAAACTTTTTTCCTAAAACATCAATTGTAATAGACAGGGTAAAAAAAATGATATGTTCTGGGAAGCTGAACACTGATAACCTGTGATAATCCAACTTGGAGAGGGCCTTGCTTTAAGTTGGTGTTTACTCATCTTTTCACTGGTTTAAAAAAATGTTTTGCATTCATTCTTTTCATATGGTATAATGTTTTAATTCAGCACTAGCACTTCAGTAAGACAGATGGTGTATGTTCTTTCTAGACAATGACCTTTGGCAAGTAATTAACCTCTCAAAGCCTCAATTTCCTGACATATAAAATAAGAATTCTAGTTCTCCTTCCTCATTGTAAAGAATAATCAAATGAAGCAGAGCATCTGCCGTACCTGAATGGTCGACACAGAAAGATGCGCTATGAAAATGAGCCTGACATCGAATTTAGATTGTCCTTGTTAACTTTGCCTTAAAAATCTACGAATCCACAGCTGGAGAGCTATTTGTGTTTTGTTCTGTTTGCTCTTTTATTATTTTCTAGTAGGAATGTAATATTATGACAGGAGTGTAGGAT
>JAQHUG010000132.1:2597292-2615230 GCA_028555095.1 Dicrostonyx torquatus
CCCTGCTTCCCTCTCTCACTCCCCGGTCCCCAGAACCTTAGCCCTGGAGCCTGCTGCTTTGTGAGGTCCTAGGACCCCGCAGCTGGAAGGGGGAGCTGGGCTGGGCTGGGAAAAATTCCACACACAGCTCTGTTCCATCCACGCCTCACAAACAGACCTCTGCTCTCTTTAATTATTTAAATGTTAATTTCATATATTATGTACATCATTTTATAATTGTTTGTAGGAAGAATTTCTAAGTATTTTAAATTTTCCATCATTAATTCTTTTTGGTACATCATCATGGTATAGCTAACAACTGATTAAAAATTTCAAGTTGTCTTCTTTAATCTTCTGTATCATTAGGGGGGATGAAGTAGTAACCTTATACAACATGCAGATTCAAAATGTGTAGTCAGACTTTGGGCTGCCAGCTCCCAAATAACAACACAGACTTACTTTTAATTATGAAAGCTCAGCCTTAGCTTAGGCTTGTGCTGCTCTTATAACTTAAATGAACCTATTTATTTTATCTACCATTTGTCAAGTGACTAATTACCTCATGTCTCCACACTGTCCATGCTGCTTCCTCAGCATCTGGCTGGTAACTCCGCCTTCTTCTCAGAGTCCTCTCTCTGCCTTGAAGTCTGCCTATATCTCCTGCCTAGCTATTGGCCATCAGCTTTTTAACTACACCAATCACAGAAATACATTTTTACACAGTGTACAAATATCCTACAACATGAATTATTTCAGAACTTGTATCATTCATTCCATTTTCAAATGCTACTTTTTATTAACTCATAAGGTATTTATTATTAATAATGTGATACTTAAAATAGATTAAAATTGACATTTGAAAAAATAATATAAATATAACCATTTTGTGCAAATGATGTATTTCCTAATTTTTTCATCTAAGCAATACTTACTTTTAAGTTATAATAGAATAGGCAAAAAAAGTAACCAATTAGATAACTAAAATAGAACAAATACTATATAACTTTTGTGGTCGTCATAGTAGATGTAGGAAAAGGATTTGGTAAACTGTGTGCAAAGACAAAACAAACAACAAAAAATCCTAGCAGACTAGGATTCTATCTGACCCAGGCCTGGGTGTGTAGAAACATCTGTGAAAACCACAGTTGCCTTCACACTTGAAAGCTGGAGGTGTTTTCCTTTTACAACAACACACAAGACAAGGATTTCCTCCCTTGCTACATATATACTAGAGGTCAGGGCATTTAAGGAACAAAAACAGGTTAAAGTTTTGGTGATTAGAAAAGAAGTAATAAAACCCTCAGGATTCACAGAGCACATAATGATAAGTAGAAACCCTACTAAACTCAAAAAACTCATCAAACTAATAAAAAAGCATAAAACAGTGTAGAAATCATCTGTAATTTCTAAAACAGCATTTATCATCAAACATACTTCAAAATTAGAAATCAGTGAAATATTTGTATTTTTACATTGTTTATTTTAACTTCTCTATTTATGACTACGAAGGCTATATAGTTAAGATGGTAGGACCCCTAAGTTATCTGAAGATTCAGTGTGATTCCTACCAGACTCCCAGAAACTTTGTTGTAGAAACATAAAGCTAATCATAAAATAATCCTAAATTGAAGACAAAGTGTTTTGTTATTTTCTTTTTACAGATTCTGTTTTTAAAGACAATCTTTAAAAAGACAGTGCAGAAAAAGTTCTACTTCTTGCATTCGGAACTCACTAAGAGATATAGAAATCACATTTATCAAAACAGTGCTAGTGGCATGAGGATGACATCTAGGTCAGTGGAATAGAGTCTAGGTAGAGTTGAGAAATTAGCCCATCACTGGCATTTAAAAGGGGGGGTGTATCCTGCCATTTATAGTTCTTACTTTAAGAGCTGTGTATTCCAGTCATATTGTATCCGTTGCTTTCTTAGTGATGTGACAAGATACCTAGCAAAAGCAACTTCCGGGAGAAACAATATATTTTGTTCACAGTTAGAAGACATCATCTATCCTGGCAGGAAAGTTATGGCAGCCGGACCTTGGGGTCATCTTGTGTCTGCGGTCAGGAAAGCAGAGAGCAATGAACGCTAGCTTACTCCTGTTTCATGCAGTCCACCCCAAAACTCAGGGGATAGTACATCCTACTTTTAGGGTGAGTCTTTCCACTTCAGTGACCTAATCAAGATAATCCTTCACCTGCATGGCCAAAGGCTTGTTTTGTAGATCCTTCAAGTTGATAGTCTATACTAACCCTAACAATGATTCAATGCAATATCCAATAAGTGTTTGAAAAAGTGTTCAACATCCTTAGTCATCAAGGAAGTGAAAATTAAAACTACATTGAAATTCTACCTCACTCTAGTCAGAATGGCTATGGACAAGAAAATAGATAACAACAAATACTGACAAGGATATAAAAGGGGGTTCCTCATATAGTACTTATGGGAATGTAAACTGTGGGAGCAGTATGGAATAGAGTTGCTCACAAAAACTAGAAATAGAACCCCTATTTATGACCTTGCTGTACTCAGTCCTATAAATATATATTTATATATGGGTGTTATATATTCAAAGAATTCTAGGTCACCTTACTACACAGATGTTTCACATCGGCATCTATTTAAAACTGTACTGTTTACAATAGGGAATCAGTCTAGGGGTCCATCCACAGATGAACAGGTGTAGAAAATGCGGGATTTTATTCAGCTGTAAATTTACTGAATGAAATAACAATTGCAGAAAATGGATAGAACTAGAGAATATTATGTTCAGTGAAATAAGTCATACTCAAAATGACAAATTTCATGTGGTTTTCTTAACTATAGCAACTACATGTAAATTAGATATACATGTATACATGTGTGTGTAAAACCTGAAAGTAGAAAGAATGTTATAAGAGAGGCCTAAAAGAGGAGGAATGGGGAACAAGAGAGGGTGATGGAATATATATGTCATAAAAGGAGAAGATACAATTTGCGGGGGGAAGGCTAGCCAGCAATATAGTGGGAAAGCAAGGCTAGGTGAAGGCTGTTTAGTTGGAAGTCAATTAAGGATAAAATAAATCTATACGAAAATTTCCCAATGAAATCTATTTCTTCATATATTCAAAGCAATAATAATTAGAGAAGATAAACCCTAAGTAACAGATTTGCTGAAGAAGTTGAACCCAGTGAAAGTACTCCACGAAGAAACTCCAATCCCAGGTGTTACAGTAAGTTTTGTCAACCACTTCAGGAAGGTTAAAAACAGTTGTAATGTTTTTAGAAAATAGAGTAGGGAATATTTTCCAACTCAGTTGGTGAAATAACTTTGAAACCCATTCAAGAGCATAACAAAGACCAAAACTACAAGCTGATAACCCTCATGAATATAAGCTCTAAAAATTTCCACCCAGACTAGAAAACAAATCCAACAATAGGTAAAACTGATACAGCAGAAAGGCAGTGCTTTAACATTTGAAAATAAGTATAAATCACACTGTTAACAGGCAGGGAGAGAGAAGAAGATGCTCAAAAGACACCTCATCCTCTTGGATCGAGAAAGTACAAAACCTGATAAGTTGCTTGGTAAAACTGATTTAAAATAATACCTAGGAGGAAAGTCGCAGCTATCATCATTAATGTTAAAGTCTAAATGACTTTAATCAGAGTGAGAAAAGGGCGTTGATAGACAACTCACCACTTGCCTATTTGATAAGAAGTTATAGTTTCTTGAAATGTAAATGGGAGAGAAATTCACTTTTACTCATGAACAGTACAACTGCACGAGACAATGATGAGGTCTTTTTTTAATGCCTCTAGAAGTTTATTCGATCAAAAAATGAAAGATGACTATATTTTTATCTGCTAGCAATAGACAAAGATGAATTTTAATATTTAGTTTTTAAGCCTCAAAGCAATAGAAAAGACAAAACTTTAAATAAAATTCCATCTTACTGATTTAACACTGTACACTGAAAAATACAGAAAGGTTCTAGCAGCAATTATGAAGAGTCTATAAGAAGAAACAAAATACAGACAAAAGGAAGACCCTGTGCGGCCAGGGCACTGCACAAATGGAACGAATAAGCACCTTCCGTCAACAGCCTCGACTCCACATGATTCAGGCAAAGACTACAACCTTTTTAATTATAGAAATATAGGCTAATGATAAAATTTATATGAAAATGCAAATGACTGCCAAAGAATTTTCGAAGCAATTTGATAAAGGAAACAGTAGGGAAAGTAGACTACAGGTTCTAAGATGCAGTCTGTAGACTCAGGCATCAGTCAAGACACTGGAGTTGGTAAAAAGATGTTCATGTTATTGGAACGGGATTTGGTAACACTTTCACCAAGAGGACAGAGCAATTTTATGCAGAAGTCTAATATTCAGGAAATAGTAATAGAGCAATTGGATAATTATATATAAAGAAATAACCTTAGCCCTGGCTTCACGGATCTGTCAAGAAAATTGATTAGAACTTTTCACTAAACTTTTAATTTCTGAACCTAATATAGTCTCTGGCTGAATGCATATTTAATAGCTATTTGTGTACTGAATAGTTGGCTACCCTCCCTCCAGTTTCTAATTATTAACTCACTGAGGGAAACTTCTTGCAGTTTGATATAACTGAAAATTACGTCTTAGCTCTTAGAAGGTGCAAGGTAAACATGTCCCCTCATTTCACCATCAGTCCATTAGCTCTTCTCATCACAGCTTCCTAGTGCACCCTCCTGGTGCTGCAATGCTGAACCGTTTTTGCAAATATGGCTCTGTACTGCTGTATGTATCACAAGCTAAATGAATAAGAACATGGAATACTTAAATAGATCAAGCAGAGGCAGAGCACTGGTCTGAGGCAGTGGAGGATTCAGCAGTTTGTTGGTGTTGCTGAATTGCATTACTCCCACTGATAGCTAGTGTCAACGTTATTTGTTTATTCTAACACTTTATCCAGGGCGCTCTCTGTTTTCTAAGAAAATAGATATAATGTGACTTTATTTTGCCCAAAGAACGTAAAGAACATTGGTAACTTTCTTTTCAACGGATGTTATCCAGAGATTGGTGTCTATAGCTGAAGCACAGAAGTCAGATGACTACTTGACCATTGACAGAACCTAGCAAGATTTCAACTCTCATGCCTGCTGTCTTCCTTCAAAGGGCCAGACTCTATACTGTTAACATTAACAGCATCCATTTATCACTTAGCATTTTCAGTAGCTCGGAAATCTTTAAGTGAAAGTAATGTTGACCTTTTCATATCAGTAGTGGGTTCACAAACAGTGATGAGAAGGGAAGAGCTCACAACGTTCTTAGAATCCTTCAGATCATACTAAAAGAAAACAAAATACTTGCTCTTCTGTGCGTCTGGAGACTTAGTATTTGTAAATGAGTACATAATGTATTTGCATTCTATGGAGACACATTCCAGTTTATCTTTGTCTTTATGTCCTGGGGACATTTATTTTTATGTTTTTTGAGGATAACTTTGAATTCTTCAGTCAGTTTTTAATCATAGGCATTCTTAAGAACAGTCTTAAAAAAGTTTCTGGTTTATGCCAAAAAAGGAGGCAGTGGCAGCAAGATCACATTCTTCCTTCTGTCAGCCATGAGATACCTTCCACATTCCATGTGTGGGACTTGATCAGACAGGTTGCTGTGATTTTTGCTATGTTAAAGGTATTCTAAAAATTGATAGCTTCAATTTTTACATTAATTTCCCTATTTGTAAGTTATGCCATAGACTTCACTGATAAAAATTGAAGAAATACTTTGGCTTTTGAAAATCTGCATGTCATTGACAGAATACTTGAAAAGGGATACAGGCACCCAGACTGTTTCCGAATGTTGTATTTCTCAGTCTAAACACTGGTGAAATGCAGACCTGTGGAGAATGCACATGCACGTCACCACTGTGGTTTGAAATCTAAGGAACAGCACTATTAAGACTGTCTCCCAGGGTGGAATTCTAGAATTACAGGAGTCTTCATTTGGATTGAATTTATCAACTCCCTGCCAAACAGAATGTTCTCTGGAACAAGAAAAAAAGATTTTTGACACTCCATCAAGTTCTGGAAGTCAATCCTCTATTTGTCTTTGCCTCTCTACAGCCATGACCTTCTTATACAATACTGCCTAAAAATGCTAGTTATGTTTCTGTGACTGGGTCTCACTCTTTATTATTGCAGCTTTCCCATCCTCTGTTCTAGCTGTGGTCTGCACCTCCTGCCTGCTTTGTGGCCTTGCACATTTATCACCCTTGACACCTCTGCTCTTCTGTGTTGATGTCACCACTTCCAAGGTTCTGTGTCTTCTTTTCTGCTTTCTTCCTTAAGTAACTTCCAGAGCTTCTGAATATATAATTCAAATTTAAATATTATATCCTTTCACAACTTTTAAGATATATTACTCTTTTTTTTCCTGCTGATTCTACACTGAACTGATTCTAAAATGATTCAAATCAATTTACCTTTGTAGACTTTTACTCATGGAAGATATTAAATTTATTTCACCTTGGTGTTCTGAAATCTCTTAAGATGTCTGGGAATATATTTCTTTCATTTATTGTGATCTGTTCTTAAGGATTATTTCGACTTGAAGATTTTCTCCTTTCATCCCTGAACAATATTTCTGAAGATTATTTGTAAGCCCCACCCCACTTCTTATACCCTTGATGTTTCTTTCTGGTTTCCTAATTGCCTCATAGGCAGATTATTATTTTTTCTTAATATTTTAAAATCCTTACATTTCTGGTATGTGCACTTAAAATCTTTTCTACTTTATTTCAAGTATTATGTGCAGCATGAATAATCAAGTCTTCTTTCTAAATTTTATGTTAATAATTGTTATTTTATTCTTAAATTGTTCTTTATTTTGTAGCTCTTTTTATAGCATCCTATTTTATATAACTAACATAATGTCTTCCCTATCTTTATAAGTCTACTAATTTTTTATTATCCCTAACCCAGCTTCTCTTATACTTAATATATACATTTTCCCTCCTAAGTAACTTGAATACATTTTATAACATTTGATTTGAATGGGAATGTATAACAGTGTCTGAACTCGGAAGCTTTTTAACCTGATATTTTTACCCTGTCAAACTTGTAAATTACCTACGAATTCACTGTGCTGCCTAATAGAAGTATCCACAAGCTAATTAAGCTCCAAATATAGAAATACTATGTGTTTCTTTTGTTCAAATTATTCTAATTTTTATATTTTGAAATGTACGGAATATTTGGTTTTCAGGATACTTTCTGTGGAGTTCTTGGCAGCTCTTCCCAAGAGTATTCTTAGTGACTTAATAAACGTGCCGTGTACCATGTACTCATCCGTCTCCTGGAATAGCTACTCTTCCTCCTTTATCAATATGCCACCCCGTGTCACTCTATACCTTATCTTTAGTTTTGGTGCTTGTGTCCAACTAACAGTAATAGATCAGAAGGAAAGCAGCTATTGGATTCTTGTAAACGTGCCTGTGTATATTAGAGAATTTGCAAATAGCTTTATTTTAAAAATGAATAATAGTCTCAAATATGACAAAGTCTTCTTAATTTAGAAAAGACTGCATTCAAAAATCTTCCACTGTAATGAGTGTTCCTGTCCAACCAGCTATCTCCCAATAATGACATGAAGACTTATTATTTATGAAAGGTGGGCCTTTTGCTTAGGCTTTTCTCAATGACTTCTTATAACTTAAATTAATCCATATTTTTAAATCTGTGTTCTGTCGTGTTGTGTTACTGCTCTTCCATCTTGCACCTTCTGTATCTTCTCCATTTATGGCTGGTGACTCCACCTTCTTTTATCCCAGAGTCCTTTCTGTCCCCAGAAGTGCCACCTAACCTCTTCCTGCTTAGCTGTTGGCCATTCAGTTCTTTATTAAACCATTCACAGTGACACATCATCACATAGTATAAAGAAATATTCTGCCACATTTCCTCATTTATGTCTAAATAAAAGGGAAGGTTTTAACTCTGATTATAAACAATAAGGATAATTCAGGTAAGAATTGCATTCACAATGTCCAGTCGATTTGTATTTAGCAAATTCAGAGAAAGTACTGTGTTATCTATCCTATCTTAGTGAGTTCAAAGTTTTATACCTAAATCACTTTATATCATGATCTGTATTACCACCCTAAAAAACATCTTCTTAGATAAACAACTTAAGCTTTTGTTTTTTAACCTTATAAAGATTACATCACTTACATAAATTTCTTTTCTGATTTGATAACAAGGAGAACTGTAAAGCTATGACAATTTCATCCTCAACCTCATTAGAGATGTGAGAAGGATATGGTATTACCCGGTTAAACAGGAAGTGCACAGCAAACAACTTCCAAAACTAACAACAGAGACATCTGGCTCTCTGAACAGTCATCCCAGTGTTCTTCTGTAATATTGAGGAATTCATCTGCCTATGGGCCTAGAATATCTGACAGACTTTTCTATGAAGCAGAAGTTTTAAGGAATTGTCATACCTTGCCTTGGCAGAGTTTGGCAGTTGTCTTCTTTTGTGCCCTGCTTGTTCAATTTGGATGGCATCCTGTCAGCAGTTGAGGCAAGGGCAGTTTCTTTTTCCAGTGTCTAACTGTGTCACAAATGAAAGCAAATTCCATATTTTTGATGCCTGCCATCCTCTTTTAAGATAAATTGCTGCCAGGATCACATGTATATTACTGTCATAAAAGCCTTATTTTATTAAAACATTTTAAATGCCATACTCTATAGGTCTTTGAAGTATTTGAAGACCATCTATTTAAAATATAACTGTTTGAACTTGAACACTTACCTAACATGACTATAAAATTGATTGTTATAGATGACTAACTACTAATCTGTCTTTTTTGTTATCCTAAATTAATCTGTCTTTTTTATTATCCTCAAAAGCTTTCAAAGACTAAAATTTTACATTTTTAAATGAGCTGGATAGTTACAATAGCTTAAATAAGGTTTGAAACAAAATAACCTTAAATTTGTATCAATATATAAAAATGTATTCTGATTTAAAATATTTGAGACTAGTAGTTGTTCAAAGATAAACTCAACAATCTACCCTTTTATCCCATCATTTCTATATTATACCTCCTTTTCCCCTTCAGAATGAGAACCCTGAATCTAATCTTTGTTCAGCTTTTTTCCTGACCATAACTGACAACAGCTTGAAACAAACCCCCCTGGATGGTAATAAGCATTCATAATCCATTGAATGACCAAAACCACCCACCCTAACTTTTGGGAATATGGGCACCGTGTTCTCTAGACTGCTTCCTGTTGTCTGAGGATGATGGAATCTTTAGGTAGCCTGAGAAAATTTGGTTAATTTGGTTAAATACTGGGAAAGCTAGCTGTATTATTTTATTATTATTATTCTATTTGTGATGGGAAAGTATGGGGCTTATCTGAAGTCTTGACTGTTGAGGATTGTGAGGCTGGGCCATCTCAGCTTGTAGCTCTTATGTTGTTCTGCATACAGAATTTTGAGGAAATTGCAGCAGAGGCAATCTGAGAGGCTGGATCATCTGGGCTACTTGTCTTTTTGATGTCTGGTTCTTTCTTCTGAAAACACATAAACTTTTAAAGGTAACACATTAGCACAAGTATGAAATGTGTTATGTATACAAGTCAGTTAAAGATGATTTTTTTAGGTTTGAGCAGATAAAAGGCATCTGTTAACTGTACAAGTTTCATTAAACTGTATAACCAAATCTTGAGCCATGCCATAAGAAAGGATGGAACACAATAAGTCATGAGGTCTCTATAGCCAACAAATTTATTATGTCTCATCCAATCTCAGAGATGCCCTCATGTAGAGGGATCAGCATATATAACACCTGTCCTGTGACTTGTTTGGTTTATTTTTTTATGTCTACAGTCAAGATTTTCAGGAGCTCTGCCCAAATCAAATCTGACCTTAATTAATTTTAAAGAGAACCATAGCATTTTGTTTGCTGTAGGAAGTTAAGATATTATTAAAATATATAGGATGGTTTAATTTAGCAGTTTCTTAATCCAATATCTCTCAATAGTGATTGTCTTTTGTATATTAGCATTTAAAAATTCAAAGTCAACAGAGCACCATACACAATCCAGATACCCCGTTTAAATCCCATCTTCATGTGACTTTTTTTTATAAATATATTACTTATTTTCTCTTTGCTTTCTTATTTCGAAGCTATTTTTCTCTGTCTATACCTATTTTTTTAACTTTATCTACTTAAAGGTTTTCTTTTTATTTATTTATTTATTATGTATACAATATTCTGTCTGTGTATATGTCTGCAGGCCAGAAGAGGGCACCAGACCTCATTACAGATGGTTGTGAGCCACTATGTGGTTGCTGGGAATCAAACTCAGGACCTCTGGAAGAGCAGGCAATGCTCTTAACCACTGAGCCATCTCTCCAGCCCTACTTAAAGGTTTTCTTGGTGTGTACAGCTTTACTGTACAGCTGAAGTGCTCTTTGATCATAAAACAAACCTTAGATGACTACGTCAGCCACCAAGGAACTCTAGCTTAGCACATGGCACTGACGTGTGTTGCTGGCAGTTGGTTCGAGCCCACAGGCAAGGGCAGGAGCCCCATTTCTGTATGCTGCTGAGCACTGGCCTGTTGCTGGTTTGTTTGTTTATGTTTTTAACTCCTTTTGCTCTTTTACTCTTTGTTTGTTTCGGAAGCCCAACACTCAGCTCCCAAATAAATACATATGGAAAGTTATTTCTTATAAATTCCTGACCTTAGCTTGGCTTGTTTCTCGCCAGCTTTTCTTAACATAAATTATCCCATCTATGTTTTTCCTCTGGGATTTTACCTTTCTCTATTTCTGTATAACTTTTCTTTCTTTCTTTCTTTCTTTCTTTCTTTCTTTCTCCATTGTTGCTTATATAACTGGGTTGCTGGCTCCTTTTTTTTCTTGCGCCTTGATCTTCTCCTCCCAGATTTCCCCTTCTGTTTATTCTCTCTGCCTGCCAGTACTGCCTATCCTTTCTCTTGTCTCACTATTGACTGTTCAGCTCTTTATTAGATCATAAGGTATTTTAGATAGGCAAAGTAACACAGCCTCACAGAGTTAAATATATGCAACATAAAAAATGCAGTATATCTTTGTGTCATTAAACAATCAAATGTAACACATCCCAAAATAATATTCTACAACAGTGGCCCACCTGAGAGACTGCAGGACTAGGAATCCATAACCGGCTCCTTGTCCAGAACTTTTCTTAACTTTCTCTGGCAAAATGTTTGGATATTCCAGTCGCATATTGCGTGCCACATATAATGAGTCTCTCTCTGCCCTGCCAGCCAGCTCCCAAATAATGAAATGGCAACTTCATATTATTTATGAAAGGTTGAACTTAACTTAGGCTTGTCTCAACTAGCTCTTATAACCTAAATTAACCCATAATTTTTTATCTATTTTCTGCCATGTAGTGTTACCACTCTTCCATCTTGCACCTTCTATATCCTCTCTCTTTCTTGCTGATGACTCCACCTTCTTTAATCCCAGAGTCCTTAATGTCCCTAGAAGTCCAGCCTAACCTCTTCCTACCTAGGTACTGATCATTTGGCTCTTTATTAAACCAAGCACAGTGACATTTTCACTGTGTAAAGAAATATTCTGCAACATTCCACTCCCTTATGAGAAGTAAATTAACCTCCCCTGGGGGTATTTCTGTCATTATTAAACAATAAACTTTGCTTTAAAGATTCTGATTCATATCCACAAAAATTAATTTGACTATAGTTCATAGTAGTCATGGAATTAAATGAAACAAAACATACATGGTAGAAAAGTAATTATTGATACCCTGAGAGGTTGAAAAGCAAAGCATGACTTTTATATGACAAAGGATTGTTTTTCATGGAGAGACTGTACAAAATAAATTCTCAACAGATTTGTATTTGTCAAAATATCTTAAGCAAGTTGTCCAGAACCCTGAGGGTCTTCTGTCTTTTCTCTTTGTTTACTGTTTCACATTAAAAACAAGATTAAGACAGGCATGGTGGCACATGCCTTTAATCTCAACACTCAAAGTCAGGTGAATGTCTATGAGTTCGAGGCCAGCCTAGTCTACAAAGTGAGTTCCAGGACAGCTGGGGCTACACAAAGAAACCCTGACTTGAAAAAACAAAACAGAAAACTGAGATGAAGAGAAAGAGGTGTGATCACTCAGCAATCTCTCTTTTCATTGCAGCTGGAATAACACAATATGAAATCTGGAACCAAGCCAAGTTATAATTATCTAAAAATGATTTTGAGTGTAGATTTACATTTAGTAATCTTTAATTTGGTAGAAAAGCATGTGTTGCTGAAATAAACATAAGTAGCAAGTGAAAGCTTCATGAAAGGTGACCATATCGAGTATTCTCCACTTGAAGTGTCTTGCCAGCTTCTGAGTAATGCTTTGACTTGATTTGAAGCTTTTGTGAGCAATAGATTTTAGTGCAAGTTACTACAGTTCTTTCTGAATAATATAGGTCAGGAAGAGTTCATCTGTAGGTGTGGCAGCTGTACTGCTTTGGAGGACTGTCTTTAATAGATCTACTTCATTAATTGTCATGAATTTTTTTAATAACAAAACCAGTTCATCAGGTTTAACCAGCTAAAAACTGTTCTTATAGTTGTTATCTTTATTGTCAGAAAGAATATTGTGAAAATAAGGAATTACTGCCCATGCTTTAACTCTTGACTAAACATAGAAAAGCACTATCCATGAACAATAACTTAGGGGCAAATTATCAAGTTGACATAGAGTGTTTCAGTTGCGCAATTCCATTAACTCTGAAGCCCTATGCTTTGGTCTCAGTGTCTTCCAGTTAGGAGTAATGCCAGAGCCGTCTGCTAGGTGCTCTGAGTTAATGTGATTAATGTCAAGTAGCAGGATGTTCATTCTTTCTTCCGTAAGCCTTAGTCCTTGGGTTTTAGGCTAAATGGCCTTCTATGCACTTGCTGCTCAGAAAACAGGCAGTGGTATTTTAAGAAGCTGCAATAATGGGCTGGAAAATAAATGTTAGCATGTGCATTCTATTTACTAATAAAAGGCAATTTCCATCTGATGATTTTTAATAGGAAATTGTGCATGCAATTTTAAAACTGTGTTTTTCAAATTTAAGAATTTCCAAAAGGTTTCTTAGACATATGATTGTATTGTGTTGTTGTCTATGTTCTTTGTCTCTAACATATAAAAGTGATAAGCACTTGCCTCTTGTTAGGCGATTAGTGGCCTGAATTGTCTTAATATAAACGGTTTAAAGGTAGGAAAAAAAGCAGTTGGTGGCTTTCTCTAGATTCCACAATTAATCATATCTCTTAATGACCACTTTAAAGATTATTGTGCACATTACATATAATGGACATAAGTGTCCAAAGGGGGTATTAAAAATTATATTGCCTTATTTTTTTTAACTACTTACAGATTTAGAATCATACCTAGAAAAGTAAAACAGTGTTAGACAATGTGGCATGGTTTGCTAGTGGTGCAAAGTGAATTAGAATCAAACAATGTTCTTTACATGTGCAAATTTCTTTAAGTTATTGAAATTACCTTCACTATTAAATGGTACCTAAGTGTTCACACTATTTAATAATATCTCAATTTCTCTGGACTCAAAATTCCAAGTTTAAAACTTTAATCTTGCCAGAATCCTAGATTTTTTTAAAGAGTTTGTGATATGAGAAATCTTATTTCAGAGGGATACTAGCCTCAATCTCCTAAGATTTGCAGACTGCCATTTATTAGGATCTTCAATATGAGTCTAGTTATCTGTAATTTAGAATAAACAACATAGGATATTTTTACAATATGTCATCCAGATGCCCCAAGATCAATGTGTGCTTGCCCATGAGAGCGATCCTTGTGATTGTTGCCTGGGTCTGCTCATGACCCATGTGCCCATAGCCTCAGCTATGGCCATGATTCCACATCCCTTTCTCAGCTAGATTATAGGCTTCAGGATGCTCTCCAAGTTGGGTCTTCTCTAAGGCCAACCTTTCTTTTAGCCTTGGAATGGCTCTTCAGCCCTCCCTCTACTGCTGTCTAGGTAGTTCAGCACAGCAAAGGTAATGGTAGTGTTAGCTGACGTTCATGTAGCACTCTACTTTTGGCAGGTTTGTTTCCTTTTTCTTTATTTTTTATTATTGATCTTTATTGAGCTCTACATTTTTCTTTGCTCCCCTCCCTGCCACTCCCCTCCCCTTCAACCTTCCCTCAAGGTCCCCATGCTCCTAATTAGGAGTAAATTACTCAGGATATCTTCTTTTTCTACTTCCCATGTAGATTAGATCTATGTGTGTCTCTCCTAGGGTCCTCATTGTTGTCTAGGTTCTCTGGGATTGTGATTTGTGGGATGGTTTTCTTCATATTTCTAATGCAGTTTTCTCCCTTTAACTATGTGAAATAAACAGCACTATCCGTCTTGCAAGTGTTGAACAATCTCAACTTCAGTCAAAGAATCTGGCCCAAATCACATAGCTATTAAATGGAAGAACCAAGGTTTTGACTGCAAAACTTCATATTCCTTTTCCCCACCTCAGTGACATTTCCTGGCAGTCTTGCATTTCATTGGTAATAGAAGTTTCTTCCAAATTTCTTGAGATGAGAATCTTTTCCTTCAGTTTGTGCCACCGTATGATCACCTCTATACTATGGCACACTGAAATATTCTAATTCATGCATTTTTAGAAAGTTGCTGATAATGCCACAATTTCACTAACATTCTGTTTCAGTATGATGCCAGCAATTTCTTAATAGCTCAAAATTTTATATTTGTGGTTACCAAACTGAATTTATTTTATTTCTATGTATTTTTTCAGTAGAATAAACTTATCCCATATTCTGTTACTTGATGTATTTTAATAAACTACAAAACTAAGAAAGCTGATGACATTTTAAGAATTCTTACCTCAGAAAGAACATGCGGAAGAAGCTCCATATCATCTATTTGTTAATATTTGTAGTTTATTTCTGAATTCAAACCTTTTAGAGAACAAAGTAAAATAAGTAAAATGTTTACCAGTTTTTATCTCTTTATATAACCAAACTCAATTCCTGCTATATTATTTCCATATTCAATCTGTCTTTCAAATAACAGACATTTTCTTTAATAGTAAGCAAGATTATATACCTAAAAGTGTTCCTAGATTATATCTGCCCATAATTTCTCCAGATGAAAAACAAATTTAGTTGACTTTTTATACTGGATTATGGCTAAGCTCAATACAAAACAGCTGTAGGATCACAGCAAAAAAACAAGCATATTATAACTGTATTTTTCACATAAAGGAAATTAAGTTTTGCTTATTGAAATGACCTAATCTTTTTTGCTACAGGAAGATATTTAAAGTAAAACAATCTGCCCCAAATCACATTAAATTCCCTGTTACATTTAAATTTGTTTTTTAGATTAGTTTGTTGTTTTGAAGAGATATATAGTAGTTTTATTTTTTACTCTTGAATATAAATTCCTTATAGTAAATAATTATCAAAACAGGTAGAGTTATTAAAGGGCAACAAAAGTCTCATGTTGTGGTTTCATGCCTTTTCTTAATATCAATAAACTTGGACTCATCCTAACATTTTCTCTCAGAGGTCTAAAAAATCTTTTGAAAAACAATGATAATTGAAATTTTTAGCAGATAATTTTCCAGGAATTTTAGTACTTTTCAAAAATTACAACTAATACATCTTTAACTTTTAGAAAACACTTGAATATATTTAAAAACTAAAGAATTTATTTTTATGTCATTTATTACAGACAATGCATAGTTTTTTTAAAAAGATAACTCACAAAGTATAAAATTTAAAATAAAACATTAGTTTTTAAACTCAAAGAATTTGTGTCTTGGAGCCTTGAGTATAGAACAGAACACTGGTGAGCAGACAGGGCCTCTTGTTCTGCATCTGCATCTGGGTCTTTCCTAAAGCTGGGTGAACTTTATTCTTAAATTCTGCAAGAGTGTCCATATTCCTCTATTCCATTCTGTCCGTAACCATAACACCTAGTTCAGTATTTAGCACTAATAGTTTAAAAAGTATGCCGTAGACGTTCCCTGAATGAATGAGAATGCTGTGTCCCCAACCAGACCTATCATTTCCTCCGCTGACTTCCCAGAAACTCAAAGGTGAGATTTTTCTTGCTGTCACAGATATGAGGGCATTTCTGTTTCTAATAAGTCTTTCCCTTTGCCTCTGTATCTACACCAGTGGTTCTCAACCTACTATGCTGGGCCCCTTTTAATACAGTTCCTCATGATGTGGTGACCTCCCCCCAACACAAAATTATTTTGTTGCTACTTCATAACTGTAATTTGCTACTGTTGTGAATCACAATGTAATATCTGATATGCAGCCACCAAAGGAGTTGAGACCCATAGGTTGAGAACCACTGACCTGAAGTACCCTAGAACTAGCCAGATTTGTAAAACTGTAGAAGTTGTCAGCAATAGGTTTCTTATACCTCCATGACAATCTGCATGCCCTGCTCTAGTCTGAATACCCTTTTTCCTTATTTGATGAATTCTTACTTTTCACCCTCAGCCAGGACATCATATGTTCAGTGAAGTCCTCCCACTCAGTCTGGGGTAGGTGCTCCTACTGTGTATACCTGTGGATTTCTGTGCTTGTTTTTTGCAATTTCTGAAGCTAGTTCCTGAGAGGAAACATACTAAACTAAAGAGGGTTTACAGCCAAATCCCCTATAGCACCATTATGTATTTTCCAGTTTCAGAACTCAACTTGCTGGTAAAATACCCTTCATACTGTCTGTCTTTGTCTTTGCACATATGTGTGACTGTGACTCACAGCCTGAAAAAGCATTTGTAATTTCCTGTTAACGTGTTCATCTATTTCACTGGCAGCATACTCAGTTCATATTTTTCCCATTTGCATTGTTAATTGGTTGCCGGTGCAACCTGATCATATTTTGAATTCATTCCAGCTGGCTTTCATGGCTATTTTACGTTGAAGCCCTGAACATGTACCTGCTGGCCCCCTGTAGTTCTTAGTGGAACTTCATCACTGTACAACAATTGAGAAGTAAATAAACACATTTATAGTTTTAACGTTCAGAGATAAAAATCAATGTAGATATGACTTTAAGAGACACAAGCCAGAAATATAAGATGTAAAGTATTTATATTATATTCCTGCTTTCCAAGCATTTATCTTTTTTTTTCAGGTCAGCAATGTACAAAGTGAAATTTATTTTAAGACTGATGCATAATTCTTTGTTTTATTAAAGTATACAGTACTATTTATTAAATAAGCCTTTGGTGAAGTCTTAGGGAAAATTCACAGCACTTGAAGTTTTGAAGACATTGTTAAAGTTAACTTTGTGCATCATGGATAGTATGAAGTTATTTTTTTGTAAACAGAGACTGCTTGTTTGTTTCACAGCTGCTCAGACCCAAATAATCACACACAAACAATATTAATTACAACGCTGTTTGGCCAATAGCTTAGGTGTATTCCTAGCTAGTTCCTACATCTTTTTTTTTTTTTATCTTAAAATATGTGGTTTATTACACATTTGACATTATCAAGCATATTTTATTCACAAACCTTTTACAGAATATATCCAAAAGTAAGTTTATAAAATATAAACATTATTCTTTATGTATCTTAAATTATAGAAATCCTTGCCTCGTATTGGAAACCTAACCAACTACTTAGTGCTAGTGATGTGATTGGTATTGGAGGAGAATCCGCAACCACACACTAAACCAGTACACCCCAACAGCAATCCATAATGATTTGTGTTTATATCCACAGATAAACATAGTACTACTCAACAAGGAACTTCCCTTTGGAATATACAGAGATGACTATAGAAAACCACAACCAATCAAAGTGCATAATTGTGGAATCTAATCCCAAATCGCATCTACAAATCCCTCTTGTGACTAAGACTCAGGAAACACTGAGGAAGAAGGAACAGGAAAATATGTGAGCCAGATGATCAGAGAATTTGTTCTAA
>JAQHUG010000132.1:2637795-2656855 GCA_028555095.1 Dicrostonyx torquatus
AGGGCAGGGCATCCTGCCCCATCTTAAAGAAGCAGGGGGAGGGCGGTGAGGTAGTTGGGGAGCGGGAGGGCCTGGAACAAGGGGAGTAAATGTAAATTTTTCTTTTAACAAAAAAAAAAAAAAGAAAAAGAAACAGTTTCTAGGTCAGGCTAGACAATAATAATGGTTTCATATAATGTCTTCCTATAAAGAATAAATTGTTTAATTTGTTATACAATTATAAATTATAAATGCTAGTGCAGTGCCAGAATGTTCTAAAACATTTTATTTTTAATAACCGCACATATAATAAGACCAATTCTACTGCATCTTCTCCTCAAAGTTGTCGTTATTTCCTACAAAGAAAAATCTAGTGTCTGCTTTTCCATAGTATTTAGGGTTCTTTTTAATGTATTAGGAAATCTTTTGGTCTTACAATATGCCCAAATGTAGTTATTGAACTATATATTTATATGCTTATTCTTCTTTCCTGCTGGGCTATATATTGTTTGGTCATGTAAGTTCTTATGGCATATAAGTCCAAAACTCTACATGATACTTTTTACCTACTGAATGTCAAATGAATGTTAGGAAAACTTGTGTTTAAAACCCTGAGCTAGAAAAAAAAATCCTGAGTGAGGTAGCACATACCCAGATGGATGTCATTGGTATGTACTCACACGTAAGAGGATACTAGATGTAAAGCAAAGGATAACAAGCCTATAGTTCACAAACCTAGAGAAGCTAAAATAACAAGATGATCCTTAAGAAGAACATATATAGATCTACCTCGGAAGGGGAAATAGACAAGATCACCTGACAAAATTGTGAGCATGGCGGGGAGAGAAGGGAGGGTGAAATGGGAGGGGAGGGAAGAAAGGGAGGGGGCAAGAGAACTTGAGGAAACAGGATAGTTTGTATGGAGGAAGGACAGAGATGAGCACAAGAAAAGAGATATTTTGATTAAGGGAGCTATTATGGGGTTATCAAGAAACCTGACACTAGAGAAATTCCCAGAAATCCACAAGGATGACCCTAGCTAAGACGTTAAGCAATAGAGTAGAGGGTGCCCAAACTGGCTTTGCCCTGAAGTCAGACTGATGAATATCTTAAATGTCACATAGAACCTTCATCTAGTAACTGCCAGAAACAGAGGCAGAGACCTGCAGCATAGCACTGGACTGAGCTCCCAAAGTCCAGTTAAAGAGTGGGATATGAGCAAAGAAGTCATGACCATGATGGGACACCCACTGAAACATTCTACCTGAGCTAGTGGAAGCTCATCATCTCCAACCGGACAGGGAAGCAACCAGCAAAGGACCAGACTAGACCCTCTAAATGTGGGTGACAGTTGTATGCCTGGGTCAGACAGCCACTGGCAGTGGCACCAGGATTTATCCCTACTGCTTGTACTGGCTTTTTGGGAACCCATTCTCTTTGGATAGATACCTTGCTCAGCCTAGATATAGTAGGGAGGGTTTTGGTCCTTCCTCAAAACAGTGTGCTATACCCACTCTGAGGAGTGGATGGGGAGGTGAGGTGAGGGGAGGAAAGTGGAGGGATTGGGAGGAGGGAAGGGAGTGTAAACTGGGATTGATTGGTATGTAAAATGAAAAAAACATAGTTTCATTTTTAAAAAATAAAATAAAAAAAATTGCCAGTACAATGAAGTGCTCAAAAACACAAATAAGATAATACTGCACAGTAGAGAAAAATAATGACATCTTGAAATTTGCAGGCAAATGGGATAGAGCTAGAAAACATCATACTAAGTGAGGTAACCCAGAAAGACAATTAGTATATGTACTCACTCATAAGTGGTTTTTAAACATAAAACAAAGAAAACCAGCCTACAAATTATAATCCCAGAAAACCTAGACAACAAAGAGGACCCTAAGAGAGACATACATGGATCTAATCTATATGGGAAGTAGAAAAAGACAAGATCTCCTGAGTAAATTGGGAGCATGGGGACCATGGGAGAGGGCTGAAGGGGAGGAGAGAGTCAGGAGGGGAGCAGAGGAAAATCTAGAGCTCAGTAAAGTCAATTTTAAAAAATCAATTAAAAAAGATATCATTATTTCCCTATTAATCTCTCAAGTATCCTTGACTCCCTACAAGGTAAAGCACAAACAACGTAGCATGACATATGAAGCCAAAGGTAGGCCTTCCCTCATTTTTCTAATACCATTTCTTCCTATGAGAGGTGTTGTCGGGGTTTCTTTCTGCCCAGTTCCCCAGCCATTTAGTCCCAGAGAAAACCACACAGAGAGTCTACATTAGATATAAACTAATTGGCCCATTAGCTCAGGCTTCTTATTGACTCTTATTACTTATATTAACCCATCATTCTTACCTATGTTAGCCACATGGCTCAATACCTTTTTCAGCGAGGCTATCACATACTGCTTTTTCAGTGGATGGGCCAGGACTGCAGAGAGAGCATCATTCTTCCCAGAATACTCCTGTTCTCATTGACCCACCTCTACTTACTGTCTATTTGTCCCGCCTATACTTCCTGCCTGGCTACTGGCCAATCAGTGTTTATTTAAAACATAATTGACAGAATACAAAATTGTCCCACACCAGATAGGTGTTTTTAAGCTTTCTCTTTCATGCTGGAGAGATGTCTCAGTGGTTAAGAACATTTTGTCTTGCAGAGGGACCCTAGTTCATTTCCCAGCACACCTACAAGAGCTTTCAACTGCCTGTAATTCTATCCCAAGAGATCCAACACACTCTTCTGACCTCTGCTGCAACAGGTACATACATGGTACATAGACATACAGGCAGGAAAAACGCTCATCATGCAGAAGATAAATGAATCTTAAAAGAAGGTTTTTTTTCTATTTCATCATTATATTCATGATTTTTTATAGTTTATTGTTTTGAATTGAGCTATACATTTTTGTCACTTCCCTTCCTTCCTCCTCCTCCCCTTCCACCCTTCCTTCTGTCTCCCATGCTTCCAAATTTGTCAGGAGATCTTGTCTTTTTCTCCTTCCTAGGCAGATCCACATATTTCTCTCTTAGGGTTTTCTTTGTTGTCTAGATTCTCTGATGTTGTGGACTGTAGGCTGGTTATCCTTTGCTTTATGTCTAAAAGCCACTTATGAGTGAGTACATATGTATTTGTCTTTCTTGGTCTGGGCTACCTCAATCAGGATGGTTTTTTCTAGTTCCATCCATTTCTCTGCAAATTTCAAGATGTCATTATTTTTTAATCACTGAGTAGTAACCCATTATAAAAAATGTACCACATTTTCCTTATCCATTCTTTTTTTTTTTTTTTTGGTTTTTCGAGACAGGGTTTCTCTGTGGCTTTGGAGCCTGTCCTGGAACTAGCTCTTGTAGACCAGGCTGGTCTCGAACTCACAGAGATCCACCTGCCTCTGCCTCCCGAGTGCTGGGATTAAAGGCGTGCGCCACCACCGCCCGGCTTCCTTATCCATTCTTTAGTTGAGGGGCATCTAGGTTGTTTCCTTCTTATTATGAATAATGTTGTTATGAACATAGTTGATCAAATGTCCTTGTGGTGTGATTGAGCATTCTTTGGATATATACCCAAAAGTGGTATTTCTGGGTCATGTGATAAATTGATTCCCAATTTTCTGAGAAACTACTATACTGATTTCCAAAGTGGCTGTACAAGTTTGCACCCCCACCAGCAATGGGGGAGTGTTCCTCTTACTTCACGTTCTCTCCAGAATAAATTGTCATCAGTGTTTTTGATCGTGGCCATTCTGACATGTATAAGATGGAATCTCAAAGTTGTTTTGATTTGCATTTCATTGATGGATATGGATGTTGAACATTTCTTTAAGTATCTTTTGGCAATTTGAGATTTCTCTGTTGATAGTTCTCTGTTTAGGTCTATACCCCATTTTTATTGGATTATTTGTTCTTTTGATGTCTAGATTTTTGAGTTCCTTGTATATTTTGGAGATTATCCCTCTATCCAGTGTGGGGTTGGTGAAGATCCTTTCCCATTCTGTAGGCTTTTGTTTTTTTCTTGTTGATTGTGTCCTTTGCTTTACAGAAGCTTCTCAGTTTCAGGAGGTTCCATTTATTAATTGTTGCTCTCAGTGTCTGTGCTACTGGAGTAATGAGAAGCCATTTCTTTGGATGAAGCCTGCTATATTTCTTTGAAATTTTGCTGACTATATGTACTTCTGTTTTTAAATGTGTGCAGATTTGATGAATACCGCATAGTGATTTAGCCTTTAGATTGTTTCTGATAGGTAGGTGGTACAGAGAGGAGGTTTGTAGAGGTACAGGGAACTAAACAGCAGGTGAAGAGCCCAGGAACTTTGTGATGAAAAGACCTTTTAATAGTTTTTCTAAGGACAACCTCTAATCTCTGTTTACTAAAGAGAAAATAGACATATCCTTCTAAAAGACTTTTATGATCACGAGGATTTGAGACTCCGTGATGCTGTGTACAACACTTTATTTTCTGTCTGTAGACATATGCTTATTGTGGCCCAAAGCAAAATTGCAAAATGTTTTAATAAAATAAATTTTGCCCTACTTAACCTACCTAAGTTTATGCAGTTAAACGTGATGGCAATCATGATAATAAGGTGAAACAGCCTCTCAGAGATCTGAAGTTTTACATTCAAATAATTTTTGTAATAGATTATGTGTCCTGTAAGCCAAATTTACAGCACTACAATTCAGGTTCCCTCATGGACTGTAACTATGTGATAAATAAATTAGACAAATGCATGTTAGATGTTTTTAAACACTTAAACATATTTTCAAGAAAGTTAGCTTTTTAGAACTTTTTGTTCATCCTTTTCTTCAAAAAAATGAATCAGTTGCTTAAAATTTCCATGATTTCTTCTCATTTAAATTTTTATAGGGTTATGAAAATACCAAAGGTTAGAATACAATATTTCAGTTGATAGAATTTTAAAGTTGTCTTTGAAAACACCATACAGCCTTTTTTTTTTTTTTAGTGATATTGACAGGAAAAAGAAAAGAAAACATGCAAAGCTAACAAAGTCTTTCCTGCCCCTTAGCCAAATACTGATTTCTATGAAGAAGTTGATGTTACAAAGGAATTGTGAATTCTCAGCCTGGTTTCCCTGCTGATGAGTAAGAGCTGTGTGCAGTTCTCTTCAAAGTGTCAGGGGAGTCACCATAGAGTCACACAAGGGTTCTTAGCATAGAGCAAACATGCTTTCCACAAACTCGGCGGCCTAATCTGTTTGCAGGTTGAATTATAAAGCGGGTTAGATGGCTCTGGTGCTGGGAAGGGGAGCTGAGCATTTCCACAGTTTCTTGGTTTAAAACAAAATACAGAAAAGCCTACTATTTTCATCAGAAGGCTTCACTACACGTTTTCATTTTGCTGCTTGCTCAAGAGTCTGATCTGACCGCAAAGAAAAATAGTTATGTAAAAATATTCTTAAGTAAGTTAATGTGAAAAGTCTCTGAGAAAATTTTTTTTAATTCCATGGTCTCTTCAACACAGCGTTTCCTTGTCTAATTTACCTGTGATATTTTTCATATAAATTCTTGGTGGACTATTTTAATTCCATGGCAACATTAAACACATATTAATATTGTGAATGCAGACGAATTGAATCAAAGATTGAATTTTACAAATTCTCAACTCATCATATGGTGTAAATTAGTATTTAAAATAATGTTTAAAGTTGCCTTTGATGCATCAGCACAGATCCTAGACTAGAAGATGTTGGCTTTAAAGTAGCTCATCAAATGTAGTGTTTGACATTTAGAACTTTTCTGGGAAGAACAGCCGCCAGCAATCGTCTTTTCAAATGCTCTCCCCGATCAGCATCTTCTATATCTGTACCACATTAGATTCATCTTTTCTGCCGTTTGCATGTGGAAAATGAACTCAGATGAGTCCTAAGACACTGCGAGATGCTGAAGAGCATCCAAATACACTGTCTCTCATCTCAGACACATGATGCGGTCTCGTACATTGTGAGAGTCTGTGTTTGTGAAGTTTAAGCCTGTTCTTAAATTACGTGAGTACATATTTAACTTACCAAACATATCAATCTTGTTCTCTGTAAAGCAAGTATATGTTTTATTAAAATTACCAATTGCAGTATATATTTATCTACTTGAGTACCTTCCTCACTCCAATACCCAATGTAAGGTTTTTTTTAGATCTACTTTCATTGTATGCAGAAATATATGCAGTTTTTTACAGATGTTTAATTGAATTCATTTATTTTGTAAACTGATGAGTTCCATCCACAGCTTAGTCTTTGGGGAATCCCTGACTTTACCATGAAGAAGAAACATAATTTTAATTTTCTGGCTTTCTTCTTTATACTAGGCTAGGATTAATGGGGGCTTACTAAGATTGGCTCCTAACCCAGAATTAGAGTCCAGTGGAAAAGAAAGTAAGAAAGGAGCTCACGGAATCCAGACCCTGTACTGTCCCGCCTGAGACAGACCCTAATAGTTAGCCCTGAGGAGTGGGAACAGGAAGGAAAGTAGAAGCTAAAAAGCTAAATTGCGGCACTGCTTCTGACATTTGATCTGCTTCTTCATTTCAGAAGCTGTGTTCCAGTGGTATGCAGAAATGTCTATTATAATTGAGCTAATATGCATTGCTGCATGCTAAAATAGATAACATGTTTCAGAAAAGAGCAATAGAAAGGAATGAAAGAAAAAAGATCAAAAGACTGAAAGATGAGAGATCTGCACATGCACCCCTTCCTTCCTTCTTCCTTCCCTCCCTCCCTCCCTCCTTTCTTTCTTTTTTTCTCTTTTTATTAATCCTAGTACCACAGTGATTAAAAAAGCCAGAGACAAGACTTGTCACCTAGGGTAGTTACAGAATCTACTTCAATAATCGCATACATTTTGACTAGAAATTGATAGGCGGAAAAATAGAACAGGAGTTTTTATGTGACTTTTGTTTTAACATGTGCATGTGATTGTAAGTTCTACCTAGCATCATTTTCTTTAATTCTGCTCTTAGATGCGGTCAGGATCCTCCTACTGTTTAAATGGGATGCATTACTCCTGCATGGTTCTATAAAATTACAAATCTTACTTGAGCATGGCTTAATAGCTGATAGAAATAATATGTATAAAGTGTTTTAGTTTTTCTAGAAAAAGATTGCTTGATGAAATTAATCACTGGTAAAGGGAATGAAGCTGTTGTAGAAATTTGACCTTAATTTTACATCACTCCTGTTTGGATGGTGCTATATTATATTTAATATGCTTGGTATAATGGATCATTATACTTATATTTCCTATAAGTCTCAGAACTTCCACTTCCTTTGCTTTAAACACATAATTTGTATATACCGTATATTAGTAGAATAGAGAATACATGAAACTTTACATGAGTCAGAGTGCACTGTCTATAATAAAGCCACACTGAAACTCTGATACCCAAACAATCATTTAAAATTTCCACATGAACTCAGTTGAACCCACAGGTAAGTTTCACTTTCATTCAAATTCCAACATTCAGTAGTTGACTACTGCTTCCTTTGGGGACAGAGATATTCCCAATAAATCCATAGAAAGAAAAAAGTCTTTGCTTGCTTCAGTGTAACTTAGATGGTGAAGTCCTGAGCACATTGTATACTTAAACGCCACTCTTGAACCTTTACATTCAAAAAGAAAAAAAAACTCTAACAGTACTATATAGAATGCCAGCTGAATTTTTTTCCCTTCTTACATTGTTCTACATTTTTGAGCACCAAGGCATGTCTCCAACCCCAATTGTTATATATTAAACTCAACAGAGGCAGATTTCCCATCTATTCTGAACTTAAGTAAAGTATAATGAATAATTTTTATATTGCTTTATCAAATGTTTCTGTATAACAGCTGATGAGAAATAAATTTTTAAGATTTAAAAAATTGCACAGAACTTAATAATATTTCAAAACTTAATAAGTTTAATTTTTGGTAGTTATACAAACTAGTAATATTTTATAGAACAGTGATGTTTTACTTTTTCATTTGAAGTTTTCTGAAACCGTTCATAAGCATATGTAATTTCTCTTTATATTATCTTTATAAGATATATAAGAATAATATAACATATAATTTTTCAGCAGTCTTCCTTAAAAGTTAATCTTTCTAAATTGAGTTACTGTTCTCACATTCTCCTTCCAAGTTCTCTATTCCAGACTCTCAGAGGGCCTGATCTATCCCAGAGTGATGGGAGAGGCGAGTTCAAGAACAAGAATGAATCTCTGAATAATCACACCGCAGCACGAGGTGACCCTAAGAACAGAGAACTGACCAGATACACATATGGGTTTTAGGGAGACTTTCTGGTGCTCTTTCTTTAACACAGCTGTGAGAAGAATGTGACTAAGACCCAATAGTCATTCTTGAGTAGAACTGGCAAAGGAAATGTGAGGAGAAGAGAATTTAACACATGGGTGTCAGAGAGTCTGGTTTCATTGATGCGATCTGAGGGGAATGCCTAATGACTGCAAGAATCAAACTTGGCAATGAAAACACAAAGCTCTTTTCATTGATTCAAAGGCAGCCTCTAAAGCTGCAGATGGTTACCTCCCAGCCATGGCTATTCAGTGTGCGGTTTTATAAAATGGCACTTTGGTGAATACTAATAGATCAAAACAAAAAATAGAATAACGTAAAAATGTGGTGTTAAGTTTTAGATGAGTATACAGGTCAGTGTCTTAAAAAAGGATAAAAAGAATACCTATTATATGTGGGTCGGAATGTCTTTATTTTTCAAGTTCAAAAATAAATGCCATCAGATATTAATAATCATAGAAGTTTAATGAAGAAAACTGTGCTGTATAAATAAAAGCCATTGAATGGCTTTAAACCATAATACAGATGCTAATTTTCAAGTTACTTTGGATCAATAAATATTAATAAAATAATAATGTCTTAGCCTTCCAAGAAGGAGATTGTTTTTAATCATACGTCTTAGAAACTGAAAGTAAAAAAGTTACATACATTTCTATATATTACTTGTGGGAATACAAAGCAGTAAAACAGAACTCCAAAGAGGAGGATTTGACAGTAAGCAACATGTACACTTATCCTTTGAGGAAAATTAGGTCCAGGGCTCTATCATGAATATATGCCTCTATAAATATGAAATAACTCAAAAATTACTACCATTAATAGCAAGTGAAAACAACCCAAATAGTAGAGTAGCTAAGTAAACTATAATATGTTCTCCTAGGAGAATACAATGCAACTATTAAAAGAATAAGAAGGGTGTCTATAAACTGAGCTTGACATATTGCTAACTTAAAAAACCAAATTGCTTACACTGGAATAACAGAAACCAATGAAAATATTGACTCTCATTTTAATGTTAGAACTGTATCAGTGTTGTACATACTCAGAAACTAAATCACATCCGTAAGAAAAAAAGTCAAGCCTAAAAACAAATTAAAAGTGATAAATATATGTAACTATAATATCAAACTAAGAAGATTCTTGTAAAGAGAAAGTAATTAGCTGAAGTATTTTTTTATTCTTAAATTTTGTTGTTTTGCACGTGTACATGATGAGGATGAACACACATGCCATGGCACACATGTCAAAATTAGAGAACAACTGTATGGATTCGCTATCCTTCCACCTTTATGTGGGTTTGGGGTGTCAAACTCAGGTCACTTGGTATTGGCAGCAAATACCTCTCCCCTCTGAGTCATCACCCCATCCTGAAGAAGTTTCAGTCGTCATGCTCTGCATATCCTAAAGGCCAAAGGAAATGAAAAAAATGTAAATTTTACACTCTTGTTCATAATGGATTCTAACATTTTGAAACATTTTTATATTTTGCATGTGTACATGATTGATCAAGTAAGCAGTAAATAATGGTATTATTATTAGGTAGCAAGGTTTTAACTGTGAAAATAAGTAGCAATAAGAAAAAGATACTTCAACATTAAATTTGAGTCAGAACTATCAATAAGAACTCATGATTTAAAATATTTTTCTGGGGCTGGAGAAATGGCTTGGTGGTTAAGAGCACTGACTGCTCTTCCAGAGGACGCAGGTTCAATTCCCACCACCCACATGGGCAGCTCACAACTGTCTGTAAATCTAGTTTCAGGGCAATCTGACACCTTCACACCAATGCACATAAAATAAAAGTTAAATAAATCATAAAAAATTCTGTAAAAATTTATTTAAAAAATATTTTTCCAAGCTCTATACACTAAGATCCTTTCTAGCATAGATGGATGTAGCCCAAATTTTACTTCCTTTCTTTCCTCCTGCTTTTCCTTTTTTAAACTTCTTCACTAAATCTTTGAGGGTTTCACATCATGCACACCAATTCTTTTAACTTCCAAATTCCCCCTGTCCCCCCATCCCCGTTGCATCCTTCCACAAACGACAACAAAACAAAGTAAGCAAGCAAGCAAACAAAAACAAGAGCAAAAATAAGAACAAAATCAAATCAAAACAAAAAACAACTCCCAAAAATAAAAGAAAAACATAACACCCGAAACAGCAAAATCTCTGCTTCTCCTTCTCTCCTGCCCTCCATCACCTCTTTACATGTCCTGATGTCGTTGGAGGCTTTAGCGTGTCATATAGTATACCCCTTTTGCCCTTTAGCTTGATTGGCAACTGTTCATTGCAATGAGTCATTGGACTAGTTCAAGGCCTCTGGTGTTTGGTATACCATTCTCAATGGATCTTCACTAGAGCTCTTCTGAGGTACCTATGTCTTGAAGATCTTGTGGGTATCATTCTGCAAGACCAGTTCCTTTATTAGCTCCAGCAGTACCTAGATGGGATAGATGCTAGGATGGGTCATCCCAAGTCACAATTGTGGGCCTGGGTGTTAGCCAAGCAGGTCAGGTTGAGCTACTGGAGCCCCCCACCGTGGGTGCAGTAGTGGAGTCAGATCCCTTGCCTGCATATCCTCATCGTAGGTTCATTCTTGCCTGTGGTGTAGATTTTTATAACGATTTCCCAATAAAAGAATTTGAGATTATAATTGTGATTTTATCAAAGTATGAATGAGTATGATTATCATTTGTGCTTGAAGTCAAATTACGCTTCATTTATATATGCTTTGGTATTGAGAAGGACAAAATCTTGGCAAATTTGGAACAATTTTAGTTTTGGAGAAGGAACTATAGTCATCTTGAACTCTTACATTTTATAACCTATGAAGACACTGAGAAAAGAAAGATAGTTACTAAAAGGAAAAATCCTTTTGTACAGAAAAATATCAGTCATTAATTGGAGATAGGATGCAGAATTAGAAAAATCACCCTCTGGTAACCTTCAGTAAGATTAATTCAAGCAAAGACAATCAGTAAGCCAGGCAATTAGTAAGAAGTTACTTGGGAGTGTGTTAGCACGGGTAACAGCCCAGAGCTTGGAAGGCTGAGGCAGGTCCCATAGTGAGACACTATGCTAGGAGGGGTAATTGGCAAAATTTTTGGTGACTTTATTGTGTCCTTTTTTGAATGTGAACCTTGTAGATGATAATGTCATTGTGCAAAGTTAAACAGTTAGATATATCTGCAAGGAAAAACTTTTGTGTTTATCATGGAGGTTTAAATTAATTTTGATTTTAAAAAATATTTTATTAAAATGTCTTGTTTAGCAAGAAATGTTTTGCCTCTCTCTACATCTTAAGATGAGCTCACCATCTCCTTCACTTTAGCATAGTTCTAGCCCTAAGAAGTTCCAGCCCTATAGAAGAAGCAGCACAGCTGTTGGAGGAAATAGACCTAATTCATCTTTACTCAAAAATAATAATAAGCAATAACTCACTGAGTTATCCCACCTCACTGTGATTTCTGGTGAATGGTGTTGCATGTTATTGCATACAGCGAAACAGGTCTGATGGATCAGTGGTTCTTACGGGCCTTTAAAATTGAACAAGACTTTCTCATGCTTGCTGTACAGAAAAGTTACTACAGTCTTTGTACCGATTTTGTTTGTTAATAATGCATTCTCTTTATTGTAATCATCTTTTAGACTGTATGTAAATCAGAAGCATATATATCATTGCAAGGGTTCTAATTGCGTTCTAGACCCTAAATGTTCATTTCAATTTGAGGATGTATGGTTTTATGAATCAAAGTTAAATCCGGCAGAGAAAATGTCTGTCACCATACCAGCTTAATAAGTTGAATATTACTTTACTTTGTAGGCCTGTGGCTTAGTCTGAAATTTGAAGTTGCATTGATATATTATCTCTACTAGTCTCCCAAAGGATGTTGCTAGTCTTTTGAATTAAACTTGAATAAGGTTGATTTGTATTCCCTGTTAATCAAAATTTGAAATGTTGACATTAGAAAATTTCATTCAGTGCTAATTATATATGACTTTTATGAAAGTTAGGAAGAAAAGAATCCTACATTTTAAAGTTTGGTATCAGTCTAAAGCCCTCTGAAAACAATGGTGAGGAGCTTAATAAGCCATCTTAATAAGATACCTTAATAAAACTAACCAGTTGCTCCAGCTTGCTGCATTTCACCTGGCAGTATGAAAATCAGTGTTTTGCTTCCTCCACCATTAATTGAAACTTTTCTGGCTTTAAAATGATCAAAAACCTTAGCAGTATTTCACCAACATTCCTCAGCTACCCTGACTTCTGAATCTCTTTAATTGCAGTGTATGACTCTCTAGGTAGTATTTCAAGCACCTCTTTTGCCTCAGATTATAAAAAGAAGATAATTTACATTGATGGCTTTATAACATTCTAAATACAGTTGCTAATAGTCACTAGATCTGTGAGGTTGTCTTCAGGTATGTAGGAAAAGCTAAATCGTTGAATTTTACAGAAGTATATTGTTTGTCTTAGCATGGAAATAAACAAGAAAATAGAAGAAAGTTTAGTTGTGCTGTGGAGAGCTGCTTATGACATGGTATTTGGATTTTAACATTTTAATTTTAAAATGAATTCATTTTCTGCCTTTGTTTGCTAACAAATAGCTGTTGTTAGTACTTTGGTTCTTACTACAATATATGAAAACTAAGTAAATATGAACAATATTACCTAATAATACAACTTACTGATTTAGTGAATTTAAACAAATTTATTCCCTCGTTAGGTTGTACTCTGCGTCGGTGTACTTCATGCTTCCTCTGTGTGATCATTAATGAGAAGAATGGCTAAACACTCGGCTCAGCAGAGAAGAGCACTTGTTCTCTCCCTGTATTTCCTCCTCAACCCCACTCCCCTCCCCACCTGATCCTCCTGTTCCTGTGTCCATGTCCTGCCACCCAGACCACCCATGAGATTTATTTCCACCTCCAAGAGAGATCCATTTGTCCCTCTGCTTTCTTCCTCTGTATCTAGCCTCTGGGGCCTATGGATTGTAGCTTGGTTAACATCTTGAGTGAGGTGACCCAGACCCAGAAAGATAAATATGGTATGTACTTGCTTATATGTGGATATTAGTCATTAAGTAAGCAACAGCCAAGTTTTAGCAATTTAATTTTAATTTTTTGAGAATTTCATGTAACATGTTTTGATTGTGTTCACTCCACTCCTCCCAACTCCTCCCAGACCCACTCCCTCCCCTGTTCACCCTTCACTTTTTTTCCTCCTTTTTTCCTGTTTTCCTTCCTTTCTTCTTTTTTTAAGAGGATATCTTAGAGCAGATGCCCTGGAACTCCAGTTCTTACAGTCTTGCTACCCTCATCCTTTGTGGTCCCCGAGTGTTAGCTGTTGTAATTGGGGACAGAAATGCCACTCCCCATTGTTCTCTGAATTTTTACCAGTTATAGCTTCTGTCTTAATCTCTGCTGCAAGTAGGGTCTTCTTTGATGAGGGTTGAGAGTCACACTTTTCTGTGTGTTTAAGGATAACTGTTTAGAATGCAGGTAGAAACTGTATTGACAGGAAAGTGGCAACAGTGGGTTCTCCTCTAGATTCTATGAGTAATTGACTAGGTTTACAGTACCAAGCATGATTTCATTCCTTCCTGTTGCAGGCCTTTACATCCAGTTAGGTGACTGTTGGTTAACCACAAAATATAAAGGACACTGTCTTACTTAGGGTTTCTGTTGCTATGAAGAGACACCATGACCACAGCAATTCTTATAAGGAAAACATTTAATTGGGTTGCTTGCTTACAGTTCAGAGACTTAGGCCTTTATCATCATGGTGACACTTAGCAGCATGCAGGCAGACATAGTGCCGGAGAAGTAGGTGAGTGTCCCACATCTTGCAAGCAATAGGAAATGGTCTGAATCACTGGGCATGGCTTAAGCATGTATGAGACCTCAAAGCCTGCCTCCATAGTGGCAGACTTACTCCAACAAGACCACATCTACTCCAGCAAGGCCCTACCTCCCTTTAGTGCCGCTCCCATTCAGGGCCATCGTCTTTCAAACCACCACATTTCACTCCCTTAGGGTTGTAGACACACCAAACTGCAAAAATGCATTCAGTCCAACTTCAAAAGCCTACCTATCCTATAATAGTCTCAGATTTATTTAAAATTTGAAGTTCAAAAATCTCTTCTGAGATGTATGTAATCTCTTAACTAACATCCCCAGTGAAATCAAAATTAAAAGTAGATCATACACTGCCAACATGTAGTGGCACAGGATATATACATTACCATTTCCAAATGTATGGAAGGGAGCATAGTAAGGAAACACTGGACCAAAGCAAGACCAAAAACCAGCTGGGCAAACTCCAAACTCTGTATCTCCATGTCTGATATTAAAAATGCTTTTCAGATCTCCAACTTCTTTCAGCTTTGTTGACTGCAACACACTTCTTCCTCCTGGGCTGATTCAGTACCCTGTTCTCCTCAGCAGGTGTCCCACGGCTCTGGCATCTCCAACATCTTGGGGGTCTCCAAGGCAATCCAGGCTTCACCTTCACAGCTTCATCAAATGGTTCTTTAGGCTTTCATGCGAGGACATTCCTGATATGTGCCTGGCCTCGGCAGCTTTTTTTAATCGATCCTTGACGCTAAAGTCAGAACCACGTGGTTGAAGCTGCCAGGTTCTGCTGCTTGCTGGGACTGGAACGTGTATCTTCACCAATTATGTTTTCCATGGTTTCCCTCACTGCCTGTTCTTGACTGTCCTGGAACTTGCTCAGTAGACCAGGCTGGCCTCAGACTCAGAGATCTGCCAGCCTCTGCCTTCTGAATGCTAAGATTAAAGGTGTGCACCACCACACCTGGCTCTGTGATTTTCTTTAATTCCTTTTCACAAGTTGGAAACTTAGCTGGGTGGGATCTTGCCCTGCACTACTCCCTTTATTCCATTTCTTAATCCGTTTATCTCCTTGAACACAGGATTTAACTCCATTCCACTTCCTGTTGCCTCTTTTCTCTTTTTTACGTTTTATAATTTACCCTGCTCAGCTTGCTCCTTTTCATTATAAATCTTCACTAGAGTTACCACTGCTAATCACACGACAGAGTCTATACTAGGCTGTTTTGAGATTTTCTCTGCCAAAAGAATTAATTCAAAACTCTTCACTTTAGCCTCAGGCAGACTCTTTGGACAACAGCAAAACAACCAGTTCTTCCCCATAGTATCACATGAATGATCTCTAGGTAATATACTATAAAAGTCTTCTTCTCTGGAACCTCTTGATTCAAATAACTCTTAGCACCACTATATTCCTTGCTACTACCAGTATATCCCATTAAGCAGTGCTTAAAACATTCCATTGCTTTCCTAATCCAAAGTACCAAAGTCAAAAAGCCTCCAAACAAAAGCATGGTCAGGCCTACCACAGCAGTACTCCACTCCTGGTACCAACTTCTGTCTCAGTTAGGGTTTCTGTTGCCGTGAAGATACACCATGATCATGGAAGCTCATAAAGAAAACATTTAGTTTATCAAGTATGCTCAGTGCATTCTATGACATAAACATCAGTAATCCCTTGTAGTGTGCAAGTTTCCATATCTATAGGCAGTTATAGACAAACTGTATGTGGATACTTGAATCCAAAAAGATGTGTTGTGGTTGTGTTGACTCTTAAATTAGGTGATAGCTGGCAGCATACTTTGTGGGTTAGTGCATTCTCAGCATACTGAAGTATGCCATAAGTCCATTCCTAGCACCAAAGTTAAATATCATCATATATAGGCCATTTGTAGATGAGAAAGCAAGTTCTATGAGAAAATAATTTGGGATTTTTAAATTTAGTACTTACTATAAATGATTCTGAAAATAAACAGCCATGCCCAAACAAATTTTATATTTCTGATAATAGATCTATGGGATATATTCTAAGAAAGGAAAGTCTTAAGCGTTAAAAGCTAAATATTATGAAGTTGCTCTTTGTAAAATTTATGAAAGCAACTTATCTAAGAGGATGCACTTTCCCCAAGTTTTCATCCCTATTTAGTAAATTGTTAAACCTTCCAATTCTTTAGGTTAAAATTCATTTCACTATAATATGCATTGCATCTCTTATAAAATAAGATTTGACAATTTTATAGGATTGGGGGGGTTGACTATTTTGTTTTTTATGTGAATTGCCTGTTGATGACCTTTTCACATTTTTCGATTGAACTGTGAATCATTATTGATTTGTTAGAACTCTTTATTAGGAAATAATTTTATTATATACCTATAGGCATTTCCTCTTTAAAATATTTTTTTAATTTTGTGTATATGCATAGTGGGGAGAGTATGTACGCCTGAGTGAAGGTGACCACAGAAGCCAAAGAGGGCATCAAATCCCTGGAGCTGGAGCTATTGTCAGTTGTGAGCCACCCTTCCTGGTTGCAGGGAACTGAACTCGGGTCGTCCTCTACAGTTGTAAGGCCTGTTTGTTGAATTATAGTAATTTAGGGTAATTGAGACTGAATGTTGCTTATTTAAGATGTATTCTTATTACTTAGTATTGCTTTTTCAAAGCACTAGGCTATTTTATAAACATGAGCTATGTGTACTTCCTTCTTTACCAAATCATTTTTATTAATTAGAAGTCAAATAGATAACTGTTCTCATATGTTACTGCCAGTTCAGATTGGTTTCTCTTAGCGAATAAGCTGTTTAGTCATAGTTCTTCAGCTGTGTATTGTCTCTTCCAAAGCAAATATCCTGAATGGATAAAACAAACAGGATCAAGACATAGTGAAAGAGCTGAACGCTTCCATGCCAGGTTTGGCTGGTTGGGTGTGTCAGGTGAAGGGTGGTACCTGAGGAGCAGCCTGGCTGTAAAAGGCAGTCTGTCTCAGTGCAAAGAGTTTTTTGATTGTTGTAAATGCTCAGTCAAGAATGTTGTGGGACCTTAATTATTATTTTAAAAATAGTGACCAGTTCTTCCATTTTTGTACCAGATATCCCACAATTTATTTTTCTGCTAAATATCTAGTTAAGAAGTAAAATATGTAAAACCTACACAGTACATGGAGTTGATTTAAATCTTGTAGACAGAGTTACTTTGAATGAGACTGAAGCCTCATTCTCTCTGTCAAGAAGGTAATTACCCAGACTTATGAGTTTGGTAAGGACAGGAAGAGAGAAAATGAGCTGTGTTTCTCTTTTATATGCTCTCTTGTTGTCTGTATTAGTAATTATATCTTGTATTTATCTTGATGGACAGAAATATTAAATACTTGGAAGGGATATTTTAAATTTTTGTTTGTAAGAGGTTTCATTAGTTTGGACTTTGGTCTTTTGTTTTTTCAGTGCTAAGTACCAAATCAGTGCCTTTTGACTACTGGACAAGCACTCTGCCACTGAACTATACCTCCACACACACATATTAATTGTCTTATTGATAGACTAAAAATTTTTTTAATTAAAACATTTAAATTACTAAAGCAATGTGTTAAATTTAGAAACACTTAAAAGAACTAAGTAGTTTGACTTTTTCATAGAGTTTTATATAATACATACAACTTCATAAACCCATTTTGAGCCGGGCTGTGGTGGCGCACGTCTTTAATCCCAGCACTAGGGAGGCAGAGTCAGGCGGATCTCTGTGAGTTCGAGGCCAGCCTGGGCTACAAGAACTAGTTCCAGGACAGGCTCCAAAGCCACAGAGAAACCCTGTCTCGAAAAACCAAAAAAAAAAAAAAAATTTTTGACTTAACATATAATGACATGTCTATAAAAATGACATTTTCACCAGTTTGTACAACTTAACTAAACAACAGAGTGAATTTTTTATTTAATAAATGGACAATTTTTCATATTGGTTCTGCTTATGAAATAAATTATACTTTCTATGATTAAATGACCTTATAAAATCTATAACATGCATATTAGTATTCATAAGTAATTTGGGTTTACTTATTATATGGTACAAGAACTGAGGAAACATTCAAACTATCTATCCATTTACAACCTACATATATAGCAATAATGCATATGTGTGTATGTATGTATATATGTATATATCTTGCTGGTTAGCAAGCCTAACTTAAACATGTATACATACATGACCACTAACTCATGAAAGTAGAAAAGATAGAATATGTGTTCATCTAAGAGATGCCCTAAAATCTTTGGATAGGAGGTGAGTACTTAGAATGGAGTTAGTAGTTTGCTTCATGGAAATTCATTCTTAATACTCCTCATCAGTTAATGTGAATTATTTAAATCTTTCCATAAATTAGAATAGCATTGCAACTACTACTCATTTGGAAACATTTGCCTGAAAGGGGACAATTATGAATAAGATGACTCCATTTTTACGTATTTGCCGTACTTTTTCTCCTCACTGGTTCATGTTAATAGTGAATACGAAAAGGTTTTGTTCATCATTACCACTTGCTACATGAACTTTAAAACACTTTTATCACGGTTTGGAAAGATACATTATTTTAGTGAAAGCCATGTAACCGTGCAAGAGGAACAATAAAGTTGGGGTTGGCTTTCAGCTCTGTTATGTAATTCCCAAGCATAAAGACAGTTCACTGGAAGTCATGTCCTGGGCTGTGACGATGACTCATTCAGTGAAGTGCTGACTTGTGCAAGCATCCACACTTGAGTTCCTGTCCCACCACCCCCATGGTGGCTCACATCTGTAACTCCAGACCGTGGGGCAAGACAGAGCAGAGATATCCCAGAGACTTGTTGGTTAGCAAGCCTAACTTAGAGAATAAGATCTAAGTTCAGTGAATGATCCCATAGAAAGAAATACAGGGGCTAGAGAGATGGCGCTGTGGTT
>JAQHUG010000132.1:2675014-2757629 GCA_028555095.1 Dicrostonyx torquatus
CAGAAGATTTGGCCTTAATATATTTCCATGTGACCAGCAGGCTCCTCCCCTTCCCCCCAGAAGGTGATCAAATCAAAGGATGATTAAACAAGAGCTGTATTTTAAATATTTAGACAGTTTCCTGTTGGCTGGTTTCTAGTTAGATGGTTATCAGTGCTGCCATCGTGCAGCCACCATACATTATTTATATGTATTTAACTGTTAAATGTGCTACCCACCAGTGATGAAATAGACGTTTATGAAAACCGTGGGAAAAAAAAAGAAAATAGTCATAATAGTAAAAGAAACGTAGTAATAACCAGTGGGTCAAGGAGTTTGATGTGAAATTGTGTATCCTAGGAACGTCAGAAGCCACTCGAATTGTAGCCCCATGAGTTGTTGGGATTATAGGCTGGTGCCACCAGGCTTAGCTTGGGTTCCACTTTAGAACATAATTTCCAAATCAGTTAATGAGACTATGAGAATTCTTAGCTGGATCTGGTCTTACAGAAAGAGTTCAAGGCCAACCTGAGCAGCTAGTGAGACCCCATCTCAATATAAGGAGTAAAAGGATCTGGGATGTATTTCACTTGCAGAATATTTGCCTAAAGATCTGAAGTATATCCCACTTGCAGAGCATGTGCTTGCTTTTGAAAGGCCCTGGACTCAATCCCTAGTACTGAATTGGGGGGAAAGTGACTACTATATGCAAGATATTTACTGGGATACAAGTCAGTTAATTTTGAGAAATTTGTTTTATCATTCTTCTCTGTCCCACTGCAATAAATTATCCAGTTAATAATAGTAATCCAGTCCCATAGCGATTGAGACAGAATACAAAAGGGCCTTGATAATTTTTTCAGCACAATACATTGGAAAAATGAGAGTCTTTGGTAGTTAGGTCCAGCATTACAACCCACCTCTAGAATCTACTAGTTGCATAGCACTGATCCAATTCCCCTCAGTAGCCTTTGTTTCTCCCATCTGATTATATCTTCTCTGTAGACTTACAATGAGCATTAAATACATGCACAATGACTTCTCAAGACTTTTTGGTGCATAGGCACTACTCATTTACAATTACTTACATACAAAATATATCACAGGATTCATTCATAATAAAACATGGGAGTAAAAAACATAAAAATGGTAAATAACTTATAGATTATAATTTTATTGAAAAGTTAATTTTCAATAAAAGTTTTCAATAAAAGTTTATTGAAAAGTAATTTTCATTATAGTGAAATTATATAACTAGAATATATATAGTGTAATTATATAACTAGAAGGAAAAGATTGAATTTATAATTGAAAAATAAGATTTCTACCAAATTAGTTTTCATGCTGTATAGAAATTCCATTTAAACAAATGATAGATTTTAAATATGTATTATTTACCAAGTTAATTAGGATAAATTTGCTTTTTTGCAAAGTGTTCTTGCTAAAACAAGTTAAACGTGTGTCAGCAAATTGTTTTCTAATTTGACTTATGGGAGGGCTGTAATGATTATCCTTTACCATGTGATCTGAAACTTATAGAATTCTGTTATTCTAAACATTAATGAAAATATCTCTAAGGTAAAAACAAGGAAAGAAGGCCCAGATTTATTACCACTTGCCCCACAGCCAATATGAGAGCTTTTATCAGTCGTTCAATTACTTCATATTCCAATCTGATAATTCCTAGTCCTTACTGTAGCCCTTTCCTATTGCATGAAACCCTCATGAATATACTATTGATTAATACTAAAGAGTTGAGGCCTATTTTAGTGAGCTGCATGATATTTTTTAAAATAGGATGGCAAATCCTGTAAGATGCTCAGCATACACGCTTACCTTCCTGTTGGCACAGCCTCTGATTGGCAGCTATATTCCATTCCCTACAGAAAGAAATAGGTGCTTCATTGTGTCTTAGAAGTCAGTGCATTCAGACAAAACAAAATAATTGGCATTTTTCGCATTTCTGAGGTCAAACTTTCATAAACCTTTCAACCTGGATAAGCTGAGAATGTGGTGACTGTGCTAATTGTTGAAATATGGTAGAACATTGCAAAACATGGCATTAAGTATTTCCTCCTAACCTCTCACCTTAGCAAGATATCCAAACGTATAGATAGGAAAGAAATATAAGACAAGTTATCTATAAGAAAAAGCCAAAAAGAAGTGCAGCATAGATTTATGTGAGCAATTTGGTATCCTATTGAGTCTGGTTTTATAGTAATAGTAATAACAGTACATGATAGAACTTACTTTCATTTTTATAAGGAACTTTTCTTACTACTTAGTATTATGAATGATATGGGGCAGGGATGTATTTCATTAACTGAAAATGGTATTTTATGTTAATAATGGCTTGAAATATTATTAATGGTTTGCTAAGATTTCTCCTGGGAATGGTCTGTTATGATTAGGTTCAAGGCCTTGGGTTTCAGTTCAGTGATATAGCACTGCCTAGCATGTACAAGACCCTGGGTTTGACCCTAACATGACCCCAAAAGAGATTAATTTAATTTATAACTGGATTTTAACACTAAAATTCTAGTATTTTTAATTTATACTAGAATTCAATTCAATTCAATTCAAGTTAATAAAACTTTGCATTAAAAGATTTACACACTCCCATCAATCATAATCTTCATTGTTTATCAGGTAGGTCTACTTCAGCACCTGGCAATGTCCAACTAAAACTGGCTAATCTATGAATGCAAAGGATTTTTTCCATGAATTTTCTACTTCAGGCGTTTATACCCCTAGACTGCTTTTAGTGGCTCTACATTATCCACATTTAATTTATACAGCTGAAAAGAAACATATAATAACAAAACTTAGGTAAGATTTACACTTCACTCTGAGGCCACTGCTTCATTTCCAAAAGCAAGGCTTCCAAGGTTCGGGGGTTTGTTTCATTGCTCTCATCACTGATTTTAGGATTCTTGCTATGTGAAGTCATCCAATAAATGGACTCTGCTTTCCAGTGCTGTGTTCATTTGATTTGCCCATCCCTTACTGCACTCTCAGAGAGCCTTTAGTGTCTTGCCCTGTGTTTTGTTTATTTGTGAAGAGCCATATAAATGAGGCACACTGGAGCAGAAAGACTGCTGCTCACTGGTCTTTGTGGAGGGAGCACAAGACCATTGGTTGTCATTTACATAGAAGGGTTCCTATATATTACATCAAGAGAGAGGTTTGGTTGAGTTTTTGTGCTTCTAGTAAAGAAAATAAAAGAAAAAAGTGAACTACTGTTCTGACTCCATTATCTTAGCTGGCAGGTTCACATGAATATGCTCTTTCTCCATATAGTAGCCAAAAGGTACTGCAGAATGGACACCTGAACATTAGATGGTTGCTAGTTTCATTAGAAGGCTTTTAATCAACTAAAAAGATCACTTTTCTCTGACTAAAAGGCATGTATTAAGTAACGCCTAGCCTGTACTATGTAGAATAGGAACTTTTGAAAAATATATAGCACTGGAAGTCTGGTTGTATCAGCATCAAATGGCATGTGTGTTTTAGTCCCATGCTACTAGAACATTAAATTTTTCATGTCTTTATTTTAATCAGATGACTGTGAAAAGAAAGGGATTTGGTTGCAAGAGTTGTGCTGTATACCAACCGACGCACTATTTATTTAGCTAAAGAACACATCTCAGCCTGCTTAGACATCTGTACTGGAAGATGTGTTCTGCTGCAGATAGCTGCTTAATGCTGCTCTTCGCTTGATAGGCCATCTTGTCTTTACATAGTAGATCATTCATTCACACCTTTTATGCAAGTAGATAAGTGTATTCAGATGAGCGTTCCTTATCTTTGGTGTAACATCTAACTAATGCAACCAAGGATCGCATTAAAATTCATTCTGTACTGTTCTTAATAGCACTCTGTGTGTCTCTCACAGCAATGCTTGCTTCTTAACATGACTACCAGGGCGACTTGGGCACAAGCACATACTGCTCTTTGCAGCCAGAGTATTCTTGATAATAATTACACTTTTCTTTTTTTTTTTCTTTCTCTTTCTCTTGCCTCTCCTTAGGTTAGAAAGGCTGGTGGATGTCCTGAGGAAGAAGGTTGGAACAGGGGCCCTGAGGACAGTGATCTGACTGAAAAACACCCAGTCTGGGGCAAGCAATCACATCTGGTGGCCAGGCTGCTTCATTCAACACTGTGTAAACACTAAAAGCCTTAACTTAGCAAACAGTTGTTAGAAGTGGGACACTCCAACCACATTCCAAGCTGAGATAAAATCAAATCACAAATGTTTAACCACTTTGCTGCTGACTTCAGTTATTTATCCAAATATATTAACTACAGGCTTTTACCAATTATAACATTGCAGCTTATTTTGTAGCTATTTTATATTTGTGCCTTTAATGTTATTCTTTTTGCCGGTGTACTATAAAAATGTGTGAAGTCAGTCAGGATTGTACCCTCACATATGGCCCTTTCTGAATCAAAGTGCAGCAAAGTCAATATTGTCTAAGCCTTAATCCACTGTGTTAGGTCAAAACATCAAATAAATGCATTTTCAGTATAGAGTATATTTCTTAACTGATGGAAGAAGCTCAGACATGAGAGAATGTAGCCTACCTTTAATGTACGTATGCAGCTTTTATTCTTAATATTGAATTATATTAAGTATAGATGCCATGAATAAAGTATATTATTTGCTTTAATAGTACATTAAGATGACAATCACCAAGGTATGATTTTGGTTTTTAATATATGCTGTTTTCAATTAAAAAGTTATTAATGTGTGCTTATGCATCATACATATTATTGGTATTTTTTAATGTTGAGTCTTAGCATATGCCAGTCAGCATGTCTATCCTAAAAGGCAAGACGACATCAAGCCTGCTAGCATTCTTACTATTTTTCAGATTATGATTTTTGGTGTGGTGGAAGAGAACCTAATATAAAATACACAAAATAATCTCCCTAGAAAGAAGCATTATTGCAATTTGGTTCAAGTTATCCACTTTTGAATTTATTTAAGACATAAAATAATGAAAGCATAGCAGCCACTTCTCACCATAGATGTTATGAATATTTATGGAGAATATTGTCAGTTTTACAGATTGGATAGCTGAGAGGCCATACCTGGAACAGGATGAAATGAGCAAAAATATTGTTATTGAAAATTTTATAGGCAAAAACTTTTCTAAGTTCCTAATATATCTATAAGAGTGAGCTAAATTATTTATCATTTCCTATTTTCAGGATAAATATATTCAGAATAATAGGCAATACTATTGTTTCATATACCATTGGGAAATATCCATTTTATTTATCTTTAAACATTGTAGAATATTTAAGGCCCTTTGCTAGAATCAGGATACTAACACACAATTTCCTCCTTACTAAATCTGTAAATGAAGCTAATGGGTAATCAGAATCATCTCACTGCATTCAAATTTGAAATTCACTCATGTTACATGTTCTTAGTGGTTTTTAAACTATGAGAATTAGAAGATAAATGATAGCAGACACTATAAATAAGCTAACTACGTCTGTCTCTTCCATGGAAGAGCATCATAGCCTCTGATAGAGCAATGACTACTTAGATACAGAAGTTAGTGCTTTAGTTGCTTCCTTGGGCTCTGTGTGAATAATCAGCATCTTGAAAGTTACCCAGGGGATGATGCAGGTAAGTTAAGAAAACATCCATTTCTCACTACTTCTGGTTTTGAGAAATAGACACTTTCCTTAAGTTATTTACTCTGAAGTCTTAGAATACACAAGCTGAAAAAAAAACATTTACAACTTCCAGACGTCACTCAGAGAAACCAGTTCCTGGACAGTTTATACACGGCAAGGTGTTACACAATGAAACTCATAGAACAATTCCAACACCCACTATTTTTCAGTACGGGTATCCCAAAGCATTGAAAATCAGCCCAGTCAACTTCTGTCTTGATTTCTCACACTCGAAAATGCCCAGCAACGGTCTTCCAAGCCATTACTGTTTGGTATGAAGGAATAACCACTGAAAGCCATGTTGCCACTTGCTGGAAAGTAGCGCTACTGTTGAGAACTGCACTCTGCACAGTGTGTCTGCGGGTCTGCGGCAAGCATCACCAAGTCTGTTCCTGCCGTAGCATGAGAGCTAGCTCCCTTCTTAAAAACAAAACAAGTCTTTAAAAACCAATTACTGTTGTTTGTAACACTTGATCTGCAAAATCATCATTTCACATATTTTTTTTTTATTCTGCTAACAGCTACATGTTAATTATATACAGCTCCTAATATTGGTTTTATTTTTTATGGTGATTGCTATTACATGACTGTGATGAGGAAACAAATGAAGAGCCTCTTGGAACTTTCTAAGGACTGAGGTCTTAGAACTAACCCCCATTAAATTATAGGTCTCTCAGCCTCTCTGTAAGAAAAAGCATATTAAGTATTTTTATTTTTCATCTTATCAATTATTTATTAATTCTTTGTTCATTTCCTACAATGTATTTTAATCATATTTACCCCTAACTCCTCCCAGATCCGCCCCTTCATCCCTCCCTACTCTAAATTTGGATCCTTTTTTCTTTTTAATTTAATATTCAAGTAACCTCCATTTGTGGTGCCCACATAACTACTCATGTGGGGCCATCCTTTGGAGCATAGCAAAGATGTCAGTATTTGCCATTAGAGAGATAGCTTAGTGGTCAACTCACTGGTCTTGAAGAAAACCTAAGGTTGATTCCCAGCACCCAAGTCAGGTGCCTCACAACTGCCTACACTCCGGTCTGGGGGATCCAGTACACTGCAACCTCTATAAGCATCTGTATACACACAAGATTCATACAACTCAATTAGGCACACACAACCATAGATAGAAAATAAATAAGTAAGTGGACTGGAGAGATGGCTCAGAGGCTGAGGTCCTGAGTTCAATTCCCAGAAAGCATGTGGTGGCTCACACCATCAATAATGAGATCTGGTGTCTTCTATCATACAGAAAGAATATTGTATACATGATAAATAAATAAACCTTTTTTAAAAAATTGTTTTCTGACCTTCACATATTTACTGTCACATGTGCATATTTACAGATGCACAAAATAAATGTGATTTCAAAAAATATATTCTATAGTCAATTAAATAGGGCAGCAGTTAGATATGGTGAATTGAAAGATGCATTTTTAACTTCTATAACCTTTGCTACTATTGTTCCATTTCCTCTTTACACGTATGCATAAATTCTTTAGTAAACTAAAGGTTATGTACATCTCTTTTCTGTGTAGTTCAACATGAACTACACACACAAATACCTTGACATTAGTGTCATCTTTGCATGTACTTTGCCCACATAAACATAGGCAGGAGTTATTCTGAACTGCTTTTAACTTGGATGTTGCCAAACACCAAACATTGCAGTGTTGCAAAATGGTGGAGTGTATTTCCGTGCACACTAAGCTTCCTTCAGCACATATTTGATAAAAACAATTATAGGCAAAGTAATGGGGTACAAGCAACACACAAGCATTACAACAAAATCAAGGATTAATATATACTAACTTTGATTTTGATAAATAAGCCATTATGCTTAAGGTAATTAAAATAGTAAAAATTACTTCATGAAATAGATGTTTTAAGCTTCTGTTTTGTGTATTTCATTCCCCAAGTAAACTGAAGAATCTTTTTATTGGGTCCCTTACTAATAGAGTTTTTATTTCACAAGCACACACTCACAAACAGGTTTTTAAAATGTAGCTTTAACGTGAAAAGGGCAGCATAGAAATCCACTTGTATACAGTTTTTAGAGATTACAACTTCTTGACGTTTCCACCTTCAAATGGTGATTACACATAAGGCATATGATGAAATAATTGTGACAAATGTTCAATCATCTTATGCACTGTTTGAATGATACACTGATTTTTCATGGAAATTAGTGTGTTCTTGGTAACTCATTTACAACTAACCTCATATTGCATACATAACACAAATGCGCACAAAAGTACATTTGCCCCTTTAAAATTGATCTGTTAAGTCAGTTGTTAGGCTCCAGCGAGTTCAGCGTTTTGTGCATGTTTTATTGGAAGTGCATGTGGTTTCTGGGGATTTTAAACAAATACATGAAATGGTTGAAAGATTTATATTGCCCATGCTTAGCTAAATATGTCATCTCCAGAAAAGATGTGATTTATTTTGGCACTGTTCTAAAACTCAAATATTTTAAACATTTGTTGAGTTGGAGCTTGCACATTTGAACTAGTAGCACACGTTCCAAACTAGCATCTCAAGTTACCAAACGTTTTGTAATCCTTTTACTGAAATAGCCTTACTGAAAAGCTTTTCTCTTTCACTGTGTTCTTTAGCATGAGTTTAAATTTGTAAAGGTTGTGGTTGTTTTAATATAAGTCTTCATAAATAGAGTTTGACAATGATAAATGTGTATTTTTAAGAATCATTAAAATGATTTTCACTAATGAGAATCCTTTGTAAAAGCCTTAATACACTTGCCCTTGATTCTGTTGTTTTCTAATATGTTTTCAGAATATGCTGGTGCTTTGGAAGCCACCAGTTTCATTATCCAGTTATTAGCAAGGAATATTTTAATGCACCAACTCAAGTATGTAAAACTTGTATTTACTTTTTATTCACATAAAATCTCATATCTCAAATCTTACATGTTTCAATACAGTTCCTACATGTTGATCTTAATCAAATTTAAAAGTGTACAATCCTGAAGACATTGTACTAGATGTACATTATGAAATATATTGCAGTGAAGATCAAGTTGCCTTCCAACTATTTATTATTTCCTTAATAAAGATAAAAATTGACATGAACAAACATATTAGGAACCCTACAAATCTCTCAAAAGTATTGGATCTAAGCCGGGCAGTGGTGGTGCACACCTGTAATCCCAGCACTCGAAAGACAGAGGCAGGTGGATCTCTGTGAGTTCGAGGCCAGCCTGATCTACAAGAGCTAGTTCCAGGACAGGCTCCAAAGCTACAGAGAAAACTGTCTCGAAAAACCACAAAACAACAACAACAAAAATACTAAACAAAACTGTTTGGATGTGAACTAATGTTCATCCCTATTCAGAGAGTCTCTCTACAGCTGGTGCACTGACTGGGCCACCATGGTACCTGAGATCCCACGGCAGGCCTCTTCCACCCGGCGGTGATACCCAATAACTCTTCTATGGGCCAACAGTTATGCTCTTGAGTTGCCCTTATCAAGTGTCTTGTTTGATTTGTTGGCAAAATCTGGTCAGTGTATATGAATTTTAATGCATTTTTCCTAAAAACTTATTTTTTTTCTAGATGACCCCAGCTGAGACTTCTAGCAATAGTGGTTACATAGCCTGAACTAATCATCTCCTGTGATCAGATTAGTGACTACCCCAGTTGTCATCAGAGAACCTTCATCCATTAACTGATGGGAATAGATGCAGAGACCCATGACCAGGAACTGGACCTAGCTCAGAGAATCCTGTTGAAAGGGGTGAGGTAGGGATTCAAGCTGTGCAGGGGTGACAGGGATTTCACAAGGGAACCCACAGAAACAACTAACCAAGGCTCATAGGAGCTCACAGAGTTTGGTTAGCTAGGGAGCCTGCATGGGACCAACCTAGATAAATGTTAAGTTGTGTAGCTTGGTCTACTTGTGGTACTCCTAGCAGTGAGAGAAGGGACTGTTCCTAATGCTTTGGCTGACTTTTTGGAACTTATTTCTCATACTGAGTTGCCTTGTTCAGCCTTAATACAAGGGGAGGAGCTTAGTCCTACCTCAACCTGATATGCCATGTTTTGTTGACACCTATGGGAGACCTGCCCCTTTCTAAAATGAAACAAAGGAGGAGTGAATGGGGAGAGCAGAGTGGAGATAGGGCAGGGAATGGGAGGAGAGGACAGGGGAAACTAGGGTCAGGATATAAAATAAATGAATAAATTAAATTAATAAAAAGACTTGCTTTCAATTTTTCTGCTTCAAAATATGGCGATGGAAAGTAAATTACCAAGCATAAAGATGAGAGAACAGAGCAAAGGAGATAATATGGGGAGGGATAACACTAAAACTTTTTCCTAAAGGTCATATGGAAACCTATTACTCTAGAGGCTTCCTAAAATATATACATACATATATAAGATGAAATCACGGTGGTTATGATAGCATACATAACACCTATGCCAGCTAAACCAGATAAAAATCATAGCATGGAGGTGGAAGGGAGACTCTTTTCTCCAATGTGTGTGTGTGGGGGGGGTTGCATCAAAGATGAAATACAAGTGGCCAATAAACATGAAGAAAATGTTCATCTTCACTAGCCATCAGAGAAATCCAAATTAAAGCTATGTTGAGATTCCATCTCACCGCAGTCAAAAGGGCAGTCACTAGGAAAATAATATTGGGTTCTGAGAGATGGTTCAGTAAGTAAAGTGTTCACGTGCAAGGACTTGAGTTCAGAAGACTATCCCACAGTGCATCTGGAGTGACGTGGACACAGGAAGATACTTCGTTGCTCACTGTCCAGTCACACAAAACAGTGAGCTGTTCAATGAAAGACCTTGACTCAAAACTAGTTTTTAGAGGTAGAGAAATGAATGATTCAGACAGTTTAATGTTAGCCTCTGGCCTTCCCACATGCCTCCAAGGGTAAGTACACATACAAGTGCACACACACACAAACAAGATACAGGGGTTAGGGTGGGAGGGGGAAGAACATATAAAAAAAATGCCGGTAGGGTGTCCACAGCTGATGGATGATGAATGTGAAGTAGTCCAGCCATTGTGGAAGTCAGTATGGGGATTTCTCCAGATGTGTCTTCCATATGGCCCAGCTATACTACTTCTGGTCATTTACCCAAGGACTCCAAGTCAACATTTCGCAGACACCTGCACGTCAGAGTTTATTGCAGCACTATTCATAATGACTGAAGGAATAGATAAGGGAAATGGGGCATATATACCCAGTGGAATCTTTAAGCCATAAAGAAGAATGAAGTTAAGCCATTTGAAAGGATCTGGCTGCAGCTAGAGATGACGATGACAAGGGTGCAGAGAATATTCTCAACATGCAGTGCATACCTGTACAAAAACATAAGCAGTACATTAATTAGCTAAAAAGATTTTCTGAGCATCATGACTCAGGCCTGTAATCTCAGCATTCAAGAAGCTGAGGCAGGAGAATTCAAGTTCAAAGATATCTCAACTCTACATTCTCATATCCTATCTCGGGAAAAATTGGTAATAACAATTAATAATAATAATGCAAAAATCTGGAAACAGTGCTTCTGCTGTGCTGGAGTGTTGACTCATGATAAAACAGCAATAAAGAGATTGTGTAATTTACATTGTGTCATAAACTTAGGATACACACATCCCAGGGTTGGGGTGGACAGTAGAAGTCTGGACTAAAGATTCTATAAAGTAGTATTGTCTAAACTGTGATATTAGTACCTTTGAAAAATAAGGTTGTCTCACCAAGGCCTTGTTGCTACATTTACTTCTCATGCATATACAATGGCAATATATTCGTTATTTCTACTCGGACCATTCTTTTTCTTTTATCTATGAGTATAGCAAAATGTCATTTGGAGTCATTTTATTGCTATGTTCCTCTAGAATAATGACAGTATTTGGTTTTCTCCTATGCCCATGGCCTTGACCACCTGAGCAGTGTCATGCATGGGGACCAATTATTTTTAAGATGGTTTGCCTTGAAAATCAAGAACAGAAATGTTATGTGTTGGCCTCGTACTTACTTCTCCGGGGCACTTTGCTTAGATCCACTCCCACTTGTTGCCATTTTTTGTCATGTCACCAACTTCAGTGCTGTCCTCTCAGCTTCCATGTATCCACAATGTTTCCTTTGCTGCCTGTTGTCCACAAAGTCAAACGAGTTTTAGGATGAAGAGGCATGCTTCGTCCTCCCCGTACATCTCAGTTATGGAAACGTCTCCAGATTCCCTCATTCTCTAGTTTAAAGATACCTTTTATTTCCCTAATTTTGCCTTCTGCTATGAAGCCATCTGTGGAATCCTTAATTTCAGATTGTATACTTTTCCATTCTATAGGCCTATTGATTTTCCCCCTTTGCCTTTTTGTTTTTTAATTTAATAGTTGTAATGATTTTAAAATCCAAGTTGGGGCCAGAATAAAGGCTCAGTAGGTAGGGGAATTTGTCACCAAGCATATGTGTGTGAATACAAATAAATGTAATTAATAAATATAAATCCAAATGTACAAACTCAAATATCTGAATTACCTATATCTATTTTCTATTGTCTGTTTTTTCTCTTGGCATGCCTATTAATTTTTGATTCAGTGTCGGACATCCTGACTCTCCAGATGTCTTGGCCTTCCTCTAGAGAGGGCTTATCCTTTACTGAGCAGACTGAGCAGAAACCAATCATTCGAGACCAGACAAGCATGGCACTAGTTTGGGATTGGGTTGCAGTCTGAATAAAGTTCTCTCACTTTTGGTTTTCCTCTTTGTTGAAGTACTCTGGGGCTTTGTGTTATGAAAGCCATATCTTGGTTGAGACTCCCTTAGCTAATCCCATTTTAGCTTCATAAATCTCCCACTTAAGAATTCTGATAAATATAGCTTTATTGGGTTTCTATAAAGAGTGTAGGCAACCATCTTAAGGTCTAGAACATTCCAAAGGTCCTATCAGCTTTACTGTGCTTTGTGGCGGGTATCAGCAAATCTGCACAGAACTGCCGCTGAGCTCCAGGGACAGTGGCCACAGATCATCAGTTTGTCATACAGTTGTTTACTCCTTCCCAAAATTTTCATCCCTGTAGTTGTCTCTGCCTCAGCTCCTCTCTGACACTCCAAAGCAAATACTCTTTAGTTTAACCAGCTTTTCAAATTGTTCCTGGCAGGGGTACGAATCTACCACAGACTATTCTGATTGGAGGCAGAAATCCAACGAGTCTATAATTTGTATTGTCATAATTTTCATTTCTGGAGGTTACAGTCTGTTAATTCCCAAATCCAGTTGGTAATATTTATAGTTTATCTATCTCATTTTTTATCCTTTTTGTCCTATGTTTTAAAGCATGTATTCAATACTTGTTTTCCCATCATTTGCATATTCAAGCACTCAGCTCTGGCTCTGCTGTGACTCCTGCCTACAGTTACTTCTGTGTGCTGCAGGGTTTGGAGAATCTTTAATGTGAGCTTGAACTTATATCATTCTCTGTGTTTTGTGTCAAGAGCTGTGTCACTGCAGGTTCCTGCCCAGACACTTGGAAACATATATAAGGCTTGGATCACTTCTTAAGCTTGATTTCAAATTTATTGGATCGTTTAGATGATACTAATTTTTTTGTTGAAAAGCCACATGGAGGCTAATTTATGATTATAAAATTTGTAGGGCAAATATTCTTTTGTTTCCATTGCTAGCATGGATTCTAGATTTCTCTCTCTGGGCAGGTCCCAGGCTCTGTCCCCTGGGCCCTGATACCAAATCTCAACTTTACCCTATTAACAACTACTCCTTGGGCTTCACTTACCACTCAGGATTCATGTTTCTTCTTAGAGTGATGGCTTTAAATGTTTTTTAAGATTACATTATTGGTGGATTTGACAGGATGATTTTCGTTTTCTGTCCAATATTTTTAGTTTACTGTAGGAGGGACTAAGTAAATCATAATGGAGAGCAACAGTCTGGCTCAAGTGTGTGTGTGTGTGTGTGTGTGTGTGTGTGTGTGTGTGAGAGAGAGAGAGAGAGAGAGAGAGAGAGAGAGAGAGAGATAGGGGAGAGAGTTGTGCTGCTAATGCTCTGACTTTTAGTATCATTGGTATACATGAGCAAAATGAGCAATAATTATTTACTTTCCAAGAACAATAACTGTAGCTCTGGCTCCACCAATAATTACAAGCAGTTTTTCATTAAAAAAGAGAGAGTGATTGAATAGTCCAAATTAGCCCTGGCAAGAAAAATAACAGCTGCCTAAAATGAAATGTTTGTGTTATGAGCCATGTGCCACTTTGGTTTATCTGTAGCCAAAAGCTTCTAAATCCTCATTCAATTAGCCATGTTGCTGGGGAGGGCCCGGTTGCCCTGAACAAGAGCAGCCTAGTGATGGGCTAGAAGTATCTGTGACATGCAAGTTCAGACCTTGCAGCTCTGTTTTTGTTTGAACTTTCTTCTCTGGTGTAGCTAGGGATCCGGCGTGGAATTTAAACACTTGTGTGGTAACTCCGTGCCTTCAGCCATTGTGTTGTTAAGCTCCAGCTAACGAACTTTAACACCAGCTCTAGTCAGGCAAGACTTAGAAACCAGCAGCCATCAACAGTTCTGGCTTTACAGCTAAAACCATACGGGTTATCTGTCTTTATGGCATCTAGATGTTCTTGCCTGCCCAGTCCAGCCACTCCATAAAAAGTCTTCAAAATACGTATGAAAATAGATTTACCAAGATATATCTTTAAAAAAAAATACCTAAGGAAGTGAGTTTTATTCCAAAACTTCGGCTACTCTAGTAGAAGCTTCAAAATGTATGCCTGTTTTAAAAGTTAGAGACTCAGATAAAATGCAGAAACCAAAATTACATAATATTTGAAAGGTGAGACCCAAGAAGGGCACTTTCCTTCCCCGCCAATGTTTTCAGTTGCTTAGGGATCCTCTTGACCGTGTCACAAAGAATGTCGCAGACCCATGTGGATTCTGCACACACGGGAGTGCTAAGAGCAAACTCTGTGCTGAAATCTCTGGGGCTTTAATTTACTTACAAACCTATTTTGAATCTAAAATCTGAACGACTGAAAAAGGAAAGACAGTTTCTTCTGTAATTCATAACTGAGTTCTAAAGACAGGGCTGAGAAATCCAAATATGCTTGGAGAGTTTCAATAATAGTTTGGCATCAAACACATCAGTGCTTATGCTTTGGAGAATTGTACTTTAGTTAAGTGTGTACTAATTACTAATCTTTGCTTAGGGCCTTATTACATCATAATTTTGTCACTTTGCAAAAACTAAGATGGTTTTGCATCTTAAATGTGGTCATCTCATAAAGAATAGTCATGAAGGATGGGAATATATAATCTTGTTTGCCAATAGAGATGTCGGGAAAAGCCTTATGGTCAGCAGTTGTCTTTCATTTAAAGCTCCAAGAATAATCACATTATTCCTGCTCTTATAGAAACTGCACAAACATATATTATAGGCTGAAAGTTTAAATATCACAAATATTATTGTCTAAATTTTAAAAAAATTGTCTAGGTCTGTTATATAGTGTTTTCTTGCATGTCAAATGTCCAAGTCATCTATAGAATGGTTCTGCTATGTTTATTTTTCTGTGGATGACAAGAAAATTGATAAAAGTTAGAGCCTGTGTTCCAAGTACTTACTTCCAGTGAGTTCCTGTCCTTTGCTTTTATTAGTTAATTCATTTACCATTTTTACCTGTACTCAATTAAATCCACCTTCATTTGTTTAAATCTGATTCATTCTTCAAGAACACTTATTTTCCACCTCCTAAAAGAAGCGTCCCCTAACTCCCCTCCCCACAACCGAGTGACTCTCTATTCTGTGTGCCTAGTGGCAGGCACTGTCTGCAGCTCTCTGTTAAGGTGGTTAATAAGTTTTCTCTCTCTTCGGTACTCATGTGCTATCTCCCGATAGAAGGCAAGCTTCTGGGGGTCAGAGCTTAACTCCTGTTCACTTCTTAGTCAGGTAAATACTTAATGGAAAATCGTTCTTCTTCAACAGCAAAGCCTAAATTTTCAAATTGTGTTAGTTTTTCGAAACATTTGCATGTTGTGTCTCTAAAAAACACATTAAAAGATTAAAATTGAACATCATTGTCCACATTTATGTAAAAATTGATTTATCACATCAGCTTGTCTAGCACTGGGGCAAGTCAGACACAGTGCCTGTCCAAAGCCTGTCATTTTTTGTGACTTCTTCAATTTCAAGGAAAAGATTACTGAAAGATTTTGTTGCTGCTATTGTTTGGGGCTTTTGTTTGTTTTTAGTCAGGATTTCTTGTGTAGTTGTTAAACTGTGGTCCCAACAATCAGAGCTTGAAAAATCTCCTCTGATGAAGCGAAGTTGTAGTTTCCTTTTGCTGACTCTAAAAGTTCTTACAGAGTTTCCACACTACTGAGCAGTCCTGTCACATCGTCACTACAGAACAGTAGTTAAATCGCTTTCCAGAACCAGGTACATCCAAACTTGTGCAATAGCCGGTGAATAAAATCCAACTAACAGTCGGTATGGTGTCCTTAGCTGCTTTCCTGTGTTGCTGCATCTGCTTTCGATGCCAAAGTCACTCAGTCCCCTAAAACTACCTGAGGTTTTTTGAGAATGTGGGTTGGGTCTGTATACTTTCTTAGGCTTTTAGTTACATATTATTCTTTTCAACCCTGCACTGCATTTGCTGGTGTTTAAGAGCAAACACAAATTGTGCATGAATATTGCTCCACAAGCTATGACTCCAAGGATGTATATTTAGTTATTAATTTCATGCCTCTACTTAGTCTCTACCTGTTGCCACCATATAAATGTTGAAGATGCGCAGACGTAGGGTGTGTACTGCTCTGCAGAAGCAGGTCCGTTGTGTCAACGGCTTTCTTTGTATGGCTTTGACACCACACTGAAAGCCTTAACTTGTTTTAAAAGTATTTTCTTCCCATAAATTTGTCCTAACTGTATCTAACTAAATACATTTCTCAGTATAGTGTGTGCTCTGAAATTGTTTTTGCTGTGTACATTGCAAAGTTAACCACCTTGATTATGATTGACTGCCTGCCGAGTGATTCATTTCAGGGGTGTTCTGTTTGTAATTTTCTAGGAAATGTTGCTTCTTTACTCATCAAGGAAGAGCAAACCAGAAATGCCGGCATTGTTTACCATGTGAAAAATTAAAATGTTCTTAACAAAGAGTGTCCACATGCTGGAACGTGGCCAAGTGAATCATATTTGTCTTAAAGTAGTAAAAAGGTTAGGACACTGACTATATTCATTCTCAATTGGGAGTTCATCAGACAAGCGAGAGCTATTGATTCATAGCTTTTGTGTTAAACATTGAACATTCTCTTAGCTAATAATTTTTCACTTAGAATTATCTCTTCGATTACAGATTCTCCTATCTCTTGGAAAACACATATGTAAAACATATAGTCTTCTTTTATAATTTTCACATTTGGATAAAATAAGAACATACAAGAATTGGATTATGTGCAATCAGCAGACATTTTCAAACCAAGGGAAAGGCATCCATTCCTACTGTCTAGTTTGTCAGCCACACTGCCTTCCTGTCTCCTGCTAAGAGCTGAAACCTGTGTCATCATGGTTAATGTTCTGACAGATTTTATCATAAGCCTTGCTGTTGTAAGTTTTTTGAACCAAAATTTAACATGTTGAATGCTCACAAATGACTTTTACTGTTTGTGATCCAGAAAACGAAATAAATCCAATATGCTATTTTAAATGATAGGAGCAGACAGTTTAACTCCAATTCAGTGTTACATTATGTTTAGGAGAAATTCTCTTTCCCTGTGCTGAAGATCTTTAAGTTATTACTAGAAACATATGTAAAACTTTTTTGTGACTAGGGCATTGGAAAAGATACCAAAGAAAATGTTGTGTGATTTACGTGTTCTCAGTAAATTTTATAATCAAAATATTTCATTTCTTAAAATTCAGATGCGACACCTCAAAATGTGATTGACTTTAAAGCTCTGGAGCAAACCCTGTGTACAGGTAGCTTCTCAGAGGACATGCTAGTGAGACTTCATGATGCCTTCGAGCTGTCATAACTATCAGGGCATTTTAAAAACATGACCCTGACCATTGCTCTTCCTGGGAGACTACAGACCAACATTTTTCCCTCTCTAGGACATCTTCAGTGACCATGAGAATTAATATTTACGTATAAATGCATTTGTACACAGGCTCAACCACAGCACATTAGAGATGACAAAAGGAGTTTGTCACTCAGTTCTTTACCCTGGAATAAATCAAATCAACAAATATTTATTGAATGTCTACTGTGTGCACATAACCCTAGGCTGGGCAGCTTTTAAAAGCCACCCAACTTTTTAAATTGACAAATCAAAGCATTATCTTTGTCAAGCAGAAGCCACTTTCATGTCCTTCATGTGACAGTGTGTATGAAGATGACAAAGAAGAGAAGGTTAATTCACGGTGTGAAAACAGAAAACAGGAGAAAGAATACTCTAAAATACCAGCGATGGACTGCATCATGTATTATGAATGTATGTATATATGTATGCATGTGTTTGTGTGTGCAAGAATATATCATGTATATTATATATATATTATATATATTTATATATATTATCATATATATGCATCTGTGCATATGCACATCTATCCTCACAGAAAACAATGAGTGTATATGAGAGAAATGACTTGTGCTATGGTGATATAAGAATAGATACTAACATTTGACTGTATTAATATATATTAGTAATAATATATATATTATAATAATATATGAATCCAAAGCTTTGCTCTAAAAAATAGGCTTTATAGTTTGATTACTGTTAAACCCTATGATGCCAACCATCAAACCAAAATTATTATTATATTATAGAACAGATATTCAAACTAGAGTCTGCTCTTCTGCAGACTAGTTTAGCCTAAAGTTTAATATAGGATAACCCCATCAACAATAGATTTCTAATCATAGACTTGATTTGTACATTGTTACTGTGGAAAGTTACCGAAGAAGCCTTAATAAGACTGCATCAATAGTAAGAAAAGCTGCCGCAAAGTTGACCTTAAAGATTGTTGTTTAGGTGAGAAATTAAATAAGAAGCCCCAGTAAGAGGCAAATGTTGAGGCCTTCCCTTGCTGTCCCAAACGCTGCATTTTATTTTGCTAATTCTCATAAAGAAAATAGTGTCTATGATTTGTGTCATGTAATTGGATATATTGTCTTAGAGATATTAAGTGAAGACTGACAGCAATTTCCACATTTGCCAAATGGTATTAATTCTGGATGTTTTAAATAGAAGGCGTGCATATGGGTTGGCTGTAGACAATATTACCGTTGAGGTTTTGACAGGGGATATCTTGTGTCAACTTAAAAAAATATTGGTAGAAGGGACTTATTTGCAAAGAGACATTTTTTGCCTTCTGTTGGTAGCCTTAAACTACCAACAATCAAAACAGACTCTAAATAACCTTAATAATTTTACTAATTCCTCCATAATTAGATGGGGAAATGTTGCTGCAGTTCTTACATTCTTACATCTGCCTTATGTTTAATATTGAGATTACCTTGAAGTACATTGCTTCACTCATAATTGTTCTCTGCAGGTAGCCAAATGGCCTTCTTAAACACGGTAAGCACTTTGGTAGGTGACAACTTTGCACTGTTTTGGTATCTTTCATTTATATTCCTGATGTATTGTAAGTAATGTCTTTGGATATATTTTAAATAAAGTTTCACATTGTGAAATCTAGTGCCTATATTCATGAAGAAGTATGTCTTTAGAGTTCTTTCTAATTTTCACTTCAATGTCTCCCCCCACCATCTTTGCCCCAAGTTCTGTAATACTGGGACCCTCTTACCTAGAACCTAGCCTGGATTCACCTGCCCCCTTGTGGTGTTTTTATCCAAAAAGTTAATTGATTTTTGAAACTTGATGTGGACACAGCTTGAGCCAAGAGCCTGCATTCTTATCGTTTGGGGTTCAGAGTCAGCAAAGTTCTCTTCGTTAGTCGGTGGCTAACGTAACAAGGCGAAGGCGGCCATTAAAGCTTTTTATTTAACCCAGAGCCCAAGAAGGGATTGGGCACACTAAGGAATAAGTGTCACGGAATAACCTGGAATAGATCAGTTGTCACTAGAATCTTTGTTAATGATCTGAAGACTGAAAACCAAAGAGGTATTTCAGGAGTTTTTAAAAAATGCAACCTAAACCCAAGTTTATTCTATGTTGATATCTTCTCTTTTTTTTATGAGTAAAGAGGACACCATTCTATTTTATTTAAATTTCCTAAGTGTCCTGTCAAAGATGAACTTATGGCTTTAAAAAATAAGTTAAATACTACATAAAACAATCACATATGTTTGATGCAATATGTTATTTGACCTTTTTTCTTCAGCTGCTGAAAGACTAATTTTGACCCCTTCAATTGAAGTGGTCAGATTTTATAGATGGAAAAAATATGTGTTTGTTTAATGAGTGAATTTACCTTGTTACAAATACAGAGTCATTTTTTCTAGATGAAAGATTTAAGAATTATGCCTCTGGTTAATATAAAATAATGTAACGAAAACAAAAGGGGAAGAAAGGCACTATTTATATGCACAGACAATTTATGAGACGATAATAGATTAATAAGTTATTGTTAGCAGCAAGACCCCCAAATAAAATTCTAAAGATTTCTATTTCTGTTAACAGTGGAATATTTCTAACAGAAAAGAATGTTCTTTTTTCTACACTATTCCATGTCCCCCTCAGGCCTCTACTCACACTTGACTGGATAGCACTAGAGAGGGACACTGGCTTCCTGCCATCTCACCTGAGATCTGGAGGAAAGAGCATGAAGGCTTCTGCGCGGCCTCATGTGGGCCCCACTTCCAATATCCACCACCGCTTTTCAATTTCTCTTAAATTTATAACAGTTGACCTACTAACCGGTTCCCAGAAACAGGTTCAGATTTTGGCAGGCTTACCCAACCTCTTTGTCCTTCCAAAGTACATAAACGCTAAACTGTGCTCACGGTGAGAAAGAAGCTTTCCAACAAAGGCTAAAACCCAAGTGTCTTTCTGCTCCCCGGCAGCTTATGGTCATCTTTCCCTAAGGAATAGTTTCTCAGTGAGCCCTTGGCACAATTTCTTCAGCCAGATTAAGCACAGGTGACTGAGAGTCTGCCTTATCTTCACAAGGCATTAGTCACTCTATAAAAGTTGAATTTATTATGAAATGCCCTGTTTGTGTTAGCATATATCGTCTCTGGGAAGGTGGAGACAAAGGCATGTCCTGTAAGGCTGCACAGGGGGAAAACACATCCTCTGGAATTTAACCTTAATTTGAACCAAGATCTGTGAAAGAAAAGCACTTGGGTGTATTGTTCCCGTGCTCCACCCTTCTCTCCCCTTATCTAAATGCAACTACTTTTGCTTTGTGGGTTGTTTTTTTTTTTTTTTAAACTCTCCCGATTCCAAACCACACCTCTTCTCTGAGTTTAAAATTTATCCTGAAAAGAAGTTAAGATAATTGTGAAAATTATCTTTTAAAAGTGAGTCATTCTATGTAACATTGATTCTGATATTCTTGAAGTCGCACAAGTGCTTGAACATTTTATTCCTCGTTGCTGCTCGTTTTGTTAGTTTAAGGTACACTCTGAAGGCTGTTTGAAGAGTGGGACATACAGCTCAGTGGCAGAGTTTCCCTAGCATTCGCATGCCTTGGTTTGATCAGTAAAAAGAAGAGAGGAGGAAAAGAATTCAAGAATGTCCTTATTTGCCCAAAATTTATTTTTCTGAAAATCTTTTCCAAGACACTGGTAAATATTGTAATGTATGTGTAGTTCATAGTTTGCTAGAAGGAGAGAAAAACTACATGTGAAAATTATATAAATTGCACAGAGTCTTTTTAATAGTGAAAAGCAGAGTGAGATACAACTTGAACAGCCAGCTATTGAGTCCTCTCTGTTTGCAAAGTCTTTACACTCCTTCCCTTCTCCAAATCAAAGACTGCACCTCTGTTGTTCCTCCATAGCTGTTTTCAAACAGCAAGAAAACTATTTTGGTTTCAACAAGTCCTGCTTAGGTTAATGATTAGTTTCTTTAACATTACTAACATCTACCACTAAGCCTGAAAGCATCCAAATGATTTTTCTTTCTTGACTTTTGTTACACTAAAGAAAAATCACAAATCAAATTCTAATGTAAGTTTAGACAGTCATTTATTCTTTTAAAAAAATGACTTTAAGTGTGTTTCTGGTATGTCCCTGTCAAAATAGTTATCTTCAACATTATTAATAAGAACTTTTCTTAGCAAAAAAAATTTGAACAAAACATCTATAAATTCCTTTGACCAGATACCTTATTATCTTATTGTCTCATCATGTATTTTATTTAAATAATAAGCCTGAAATTAGTTTGATAGTCATTTTTTTTTAATTTGGAATGGAGGGAAAGTTAAAAATACAAAATGTGTGTCTAATACATTTAGAGAATGTATAATGACCCAAGCAATACCAAATCAGAGTTACCATTGTTCCTCACCCAAGACCACCACCAGCTCAGCTCCAACCAATTTCTTTTTAAAATCGGTTTAAGAATATCTAACGACAGCTCATAGAAAGCATACAAGAGCAGGGCAAAGAAGGGCAGCAAATAGCACCCGTGTGCGCAGCTAACAGCCATCAGAAACCACCCTTTTCTGAAACACTTGGAGCCCACTAGGGAACTCTAGTTCTAGTTCTAGCCTCCAAGTTCTCCTTAAAGTCCAGCAGGAGCTTGTTTTGTGTGCCCATCCTGTCAGATTCAGTTCATGGTTCCACACTTTAAATCTATAGCAGGAAGAACATACACCATATAGCATTCACAGCAGTCGCCAGGGCCTGGTGTGGGCAGGGGGTGCAAGAATCATTTCATTTAACACATTCAGCTAGAGTGAGTTTTCTCAGACTCTTCCAATGGATGTGGCTATCCTTTGATGCAAAAAACCACTCATTCATCGTTTGCTGCCATTGCCTCTACATTCTCTCTCACAAAGCCACAGGACCAAGTGACAAACAGATCCCACCAAATATGTCACTCAAGCATGTTGATAGACATTTTGCACCACCAAGTTTCTGCATGTACTCTTTCCTTTGCTTGTTCATGCTAACCCTTAATGCCTTGGCATCACCATCAATCCCACAGCAGACTTCAAAAGTTCAAACAGACTTCTCCTTCCATATCATGGCCTTGTGTTCATAACATTGATGTGACTCCATTAAATAAAGGGCAGTGGATAAAAGAACCAACTAACCGGGACTCATAGGTGCTCACAGAGACTGGAGCGACAATCATGGAGTCTGTATGAATCTGCCCTAGGTCATCTCCATATATGTTATAGTTGTGTAGCCTGGTGTTCTTTGGAACTGCTAACAGCAGGAGTGGGAGTGACCTCTGACTCTTTTGCCTGCTTTTGAGACCTTTTCCGCCTACTGCATTGTCTCGTCCAGCCTTGATATGAGGGCATGTACCTAGTCTTATTGTATCTTGTTACGCCATGTTTGGTTGATATCCCCGGAAGCCTTCTCTTTTATAAAAGGGAAACAGAAGAAGAGTGGGTTTAGGGAAGAGGGAGGAGGGGGCTGGGATGTCACAAGGATGCCACCATCGAAGGCAGAGACTGTGCTGTGTGAAGATGAGTACATGTAGATGGAAGTTGTTGTCTGCAACAATATTCACATCACTACTTCCTTTTTTATTTTATTTTTTATTTATTTTTAAAATATTCTTATTTTACATACCAATCCCAGTTCTCTCTCCCTTCCACCCTCCCATTCCCCCTAGCTTCTTCTACCCATCCCAACCCTCATCCACTCATCCCATGGGGAGTCAACAAAGTCTGCCATATCACATGAGACAGAGCCAAGGCCCTCTCCCCTGCATCTAGGCTGAGCAAGGTATCTCTCCATAGGGAATGGGCTCCAAAGAGCCAGTTCTTGCACCAGGGATAAATACTGATTCCACCACTAGTGGCCCCACAGAATTCCCAAGTCACACAACTGTCACCCATATTCAGAGGATAACCAGCCTATAGTCCACAACCCCAGAGAAGATAGGAAACAAGGAGAACCCTAAGAGAGATGCACATGGATCACCCAGAAAGGGGAAGTAGACAAGAGCTCCTTAGTAAATTGACTGTGTTGGGGGAGGGGGAGGGTGGTAGGGAAGTGGGACAGGAGAAGGGGAACAGTGGGGAGAACAGAAGGGATCAGGAAGGTCAAGTTGGGTGAAGGACAGAGAGGGAGAGCAAGGAAAGAGATACCTTGAAAGACTGAGCCATTATGGGAATAGCAAGAAATCAAGCACAAAAGAAATTCCCAGGAATCCACAAGGATGACCCCAGATAAGAATCTAAGCAATAATAGAGAGGGTACCTTAATCAGATGATGACTACCTTAATTATCATAAGACCTTCACGGAGTAATTGATGGAAGCAGATACAGAGATCCACAACTAAGCACTGGGATAAACTCCTGAAGTCCAGTCATAGAGAGGGGGTAGCGATAGAATGGGCAAACGGTCAAGAGCATGCTTGGAAAACCCACAGAAACAGCTGATCTGAGCAAGTGGGAGCTCACTGACCCTGGACTGACAGCTGAGGAACCTACATAAGTACAGCACTACTTTCCGTGACGTGTTTCTTCTGCAAACGTTTGAAATGAGATGGACTGCAGAAATTAAATGAAGTCTTCATATTGTACTTTAGTATATGAAGGAAGATATGAATTAAACAAAACTAAAAGAATCAAACACCATGACGCCTTTATCTCCCAAGAGGAGAGGTTCTGAAGGGAAAAATCCTTAGAATGGGGTTCAAATTAAACTAAGAGAAAAGAATTCACCAATTCTAACCAATGGTTCCTAATTTAAACCTGCAAAGAATTTACAAGTCCAATGATAGATCATCGAGGGGAAACGGGATCAGTTACAGTGTTGGTTATTTTCCAGGAAGGCAAGGAACAGTTTGCTTTCAGTCACTCAATCTTTTAATTCCCTCTGGAACAAAGCTTGCTTTAGCTTTTCCTCGTTTTCTAAAGAAAAATGTCAAAAATGCTTCTGAATCTGCTCCACACTAAGGGAACAAATTGGAAAATGTTTAGTTTAGCCCATATGTATTTTACAACATACTCATCATAGGCTTAGAAAAATGTTCTCACCATTTCTAACCAACCGAAACCCACTGTCTCCATTCCCCCAGGCAGAGGATTTACAACCCATGCTTGAGTCAAAACTCTACCAAAACCACTGCCTGACCCTGCTTTTGGTGCTGACCCCAACCAATGGGGCATTAGAATTGCAAACACTGTTGGAGTTACTGCTGGGACCAAAAACCTAATTTGGCTCCCTCAGCAAGCTGGCTCTGGTTCTGACTGGTTCTTCTGGCAGGCTAAAATGCCCACCATACCCCAACTACCCGGCAGTGACTCCAGGGCTGCAGCCACCATTGCTGGATTAATGATAAAGGTTCCAAAGTTCCGTTCCTCCACCCATACTACCACCTTGGTTATTTCCCAAGCCAGCTCCACCCCTTCTAATGTTACCAAACTCACCCTGATTTCCCAAAGCCTCCTGGATTACCACCCAATCTTCCACTTCTTTCTGTCTATTGCTATTGTGCTTGGCTTCAGCGTTGGGTATCTGCACGTTGATTCCTTTAACGATCAAATCCTCTCCACAAAGAGGCTGGGCAACCCTATCATTTGTAAACACAGCCAGAGCAAAAGCCCTGAACGGCTTGGAAATAACACCAGACATCTACAACTTCCCGGTGCTGACAGAAGAACTGTTGAAGCTTTTGGACCACGCGTCTTTTGAACAATGCCCAGCAAACAACTTTTGCCTCTCAAGGGCTCATCTGGGCTTTGCTTAGAATCCAGTTTACAGTCACGCCATCAACTATCTATCAAATAAATGTCCTTGTGACATTGCTTTTACATTTTACAAATTGAACAAAGCCAAACCCTTCCAGTTTTAAGATCTCACTAGATCTGCACCATAAGCCTGTCTCCAAAGCATTGACACAGTCTGTAAGATCCTGTTTGGTTGTTATCCATGGAGATCTGACTATTAAATCAGATGTTTTCTGAACCGTTCATTCTACTTTCATGGCTGATGAAACACCTTTCTCTTCCATTTACCTTGTGTTATCTTCTGGATAGTTTACCATATAGACCAGATTTCCCCAGCCAAATCAGGGGATATAGACTTTCTTCCACCCCTCAGGCACTGAGACACTGGATTCCTGGTGTGCCCTGGGAACTGGGCTGCAACTGTGGGCAGCAATACTGGTTCTTGCTCTTTGATGATTTTCAATGGACTCATCATTTTCATCCTCTGTTGCCTGGATATGTTCAGACATCTTTGCTTAGTTCTCTGCTAGCTTCTAGAAAGCATAATGAGGAAACTGAGGCAGCAAGGAGTGAGAGATTGCTCAAGCTACTGATTTGTGCCCACCCCAATTAACTGTTGATATGCCTATCATTGAAGATATCTCTGCTACTTGTCAGGACTTGATTATATACTGTCGTCGCTATTTAAATTCATAATATAGAACAGGCTTCTTCGTGGAAATTATACAGTCACATGGAACAGTTAACAGTTTGAATAAGCCAGCTATGACGGATTATTAGTTCAAGGGCAGCCTGGGCTACTTAGCAAATGAAGGGCTAGGGAAGTATCTCCGCAATAGAGTGCTTAGGTAGCACATATGAGGTCCTGGGTTATAAAGGTGAGGGCAAAAAGACAAACGTCAAACAAAGCTGAAGGAAAGAGAGGAAAGTATGAACTTTGTAGACATGAGAAGCAAATAGTTTGACAATTGCTGAAAAAGAGAAATAAATGGGACAGGAAGAACCAAAGGTGATTCCTAATGCTACGAGCATCACCTTAGTAAATGCTACAGTGTTTGCAAAATGGTAGTTATGGAACAGGCAAATAAAAGCTAAAACCTGAAGTATACGGTATAGAGTTCCGTGACAAAGCAATCTCCGCATGCAGAGTCTCGAGTCCAATCATAGCACCACAGAAAATGAAATAAAACTATATATGAGTTGCTCAGAAAAGTGCAGACATGTTGTCCTCACCTGTTGAAATCCCAGGATATAAAGATGTGCAAAGCAGTTAGAATATGCCAGACTACTTGCTGATCATGAGGGGCATTGCTAGATAAAGCCACATTAGGTAGAACTGCAAGCAAAAATATTTGTACGGGCTATTTATTTTGATTGCTATTTTTATGTTTCTTAACTTGTGGGGAGTCACATAAAATAACAAAGTCAAACATAATGTTTCACTAATAAAATCATAGTCTGATAGAATCATAAAAAGTTTGGGGCTGGGCATAGTGGCGGCTCACACCTTTAATCCCAGCACTCAGGAGGCAGAGACAGGAAGAGTTAGACTCCAGCCTGGCCTACATAGTGAGTTCTGGGACAGCCAGGGTTACATAAGGAGACCTTGTCTTGAAAAAGACCCCTTCCCCCCCCCAAAAGAAGTTGGTTGCTGAACTATGGCGAAGAGAGAAGCTAAAAGATAAGAAAGAAAAAGTGTCCAAGACTTAACCGATACATCAATCATTTAATAGTTACAAAATAATTCATGCACAGTATAAGGAAAAGATATGTTCCTGAAGGAAATTTCTATTGTGTTCATATTTTGAATAACTTTTGGTTTTGTTACATTTAGAATTTTTTTTCGAGACAGGGTTTCTCTTTAGCTTTGGAGCCTGTCCTGGAACTAGCTCTTATAGACCAGGATGACCTTGAACTCACTGAGATCCTCCTGCCTCTGACTACAAGTGCTGGGATTAAAGGCATGCACCACCACCACCGCCTGCCTACATTTAGAAATTTTTTTTTCTTGTGCATATATATCTTGCAGAGAGGACTAAAAGAAAGAAATAATAGGGGAATTGTCGTAGCTACTTCTATTACTGGCAAAACACTGTGACCAAGACAATCTATAAAAGAACGTATTTAGTTGGGTTTATGGTTTCAGACGGTTAAAGTCCACAGTGGCAGAGCAAAGACAAGGTGGCAGGAAAGGCTGAAAATTGCATCTTGATCAAAGAATAGGAAGCAGAGAGAAAGCGCTAGGCATTATATGAGTCTTCAGAAACTTCAAAGCCTACCCCCAGTGACTCACCTCCTCCAACAAGGCCAAACCTCCTAATCCACCAACTGGGGACCAATTATTCAAATATATTAGCCTATGGGGGCCATCATCATTCAGATATCGCAGGCATATTACTGATGGATAGTAATTAAGTCAGTAGCATAAATGATGCTAGCTATACAAGGTTAAATAAGACAGCGTCTCACCTCATCCTGTCCAGTCCTGAAAGAGTAATAGCTGTAGATAGCTATAATGCAGTGGGGTGGGCGCTATAATAGTTATAGGTTCAGAGTCTTAGCCGAGCAAGTGAAATGGGGTCTTACTGTACCTGTGAGCTTCAGGAAGGCTTCCCCGAGGAGATGGTGTGCAAGCTGAATTCCTATAGGGTTTCAATTAAGGAGACCTTGGTAACATTCATCAGAATGATTTCTGCTGAAACACAAGACAAAATCCAGATGTAGTGAGCCAAGAGGTGAATGTAGAAATTGAGACAGTGGATAGAGCCAATTGTTCCCCAGGAAATTACTTTCAAACTATTCTGAGAAGATTTAATAATGAATTTTATATTGCATATTACAATTACACACTGATGGTAGCAATGCCCCCTCTTTTTCTCCTGGGTGTTAGTGAATAATTGCTTTCCATTTACACAATGTCAGTGACACGAATCTTTTCTGAATGATCTTATCCTTGAAAGAAAGCTTATAGCTGCACCTTTGCATTATACATGTCTGTTTCCCAGTGGTTCTTTGCTCTTTTTCACGTGTTGGACTTTCACGGTCTGTGTTACAAAGCACCCCCTTGTACCTGGTGGGTCTGCTATAGCTTCCTCCTAGAAATGACCCATGAAACTCCAGTGACTTCAGTTTTCAACCCTTGCTGCCCCTGTCGCCTTTAAACACAGAATCCTGCGACACACTGCTTTTCCATTTTCTCCTCTCCTGGGAGACACAGTAAAAGTCTAACACTAACGAACGCCCGCGTCTTCTCTTATCTTCCAGTGACATCTTACTATTTGCCAACAATCTTCATCTTAAAATGTCGCTCTGGCCAGGAAGACATTGGCTCAATGCTGCTGGGCCCTGATAACTTCGTGAAATCCCTGGAATCCACATGGTGGAAAGAGAGAGTAGACTCCTGATGTCCTTGCATGTACTGTGGTGTGCGGACAATCACGCAGTCACACGCAGTTACATACAACATAGAAGCACAGGATGAACTGACATCCGAGCTCACCCTAGACCATTCTGCTTGTTCACCTTCAGCAGCCACCCCACCTCTCTAACAGTCACTGGCAGCAATTTCGATACAGTGTCAAATTTACGTCATTCCCCATCTATTTTTAGCTACTATATTAGGTTGACTCAAATGCATAGTTAACCTAACTTTTTCCTTTCCGTGAGACCCCCTCCTTTTTTGCCTTTTATTGATTTCCTTTTTCTCATTTAATATATCCTGATTACAGTTTCCCCTCCCTCTACTCCTCCCAGTTCCTTCTCACCTCCTCTTCTATCCAGACTCACTCCCTTTCTGTGTCTCACTAGAGGGAAAACAGGCTTTGATGGAAAATAATATAATAGGCTATAACAAAAATTATCACATTGGAGTTGGACAGGACAAAAAAAAAAGAGCGAGCCCAAAAGGAGGCACAAGAGACCTATTCATTTAAACACTCAGGACTCTCATAAAAACACTAAACTGGAAGCCATAATATAAATGCAGAAGACCTGGTACAGACCTGTGCAGCCCTGGGCATGCTGCCTCAGTCTCCATGAGCTCATATGAGCTTTGGAGATCCTCCATTTTAACATTGTCTAATCCAGACTGCAGACTTTAACTGTGCCGTGAGCTGCTTTATACAAGTGACGTTTACTTGCACGATGATATTAATATGTGGTTTTCTGCCCTTTAGGCAACACCGATATACTAGATTAAATAGTACCAAGATGTTAAACTCCTCTAGAGTAACAATATATTACCAGATGGTCTTTAATGAATAATTAACCAAAGTTTACAGAAAAATAAAATCCTATCATAACCGTGACTTCAAATATATACAAATACATAAAATATAGATTTTTTTAAAAAGTGCACTGTAAACTCGAATGCACAGTAATCAAGAGGACCTCATAGAAATAGCCAAGACTTGCTGACTTGAGAATAGAACATGGAGCTGTGTTTTGCTTCCAGTGATAACACATTTGCAGAGTCCGCGTGACTCAGCCTCTGAGGACTGCTGTGAAACCCAGACATGACACAGAGTAGAAAACAAAGCCTGAAGTGTCTGGGACAGGGAGGTCCCGAGAGACTGAAGATACACTGGGGTGAGTTGGCTGTGATCTTCCACCAGGGGCATTTGCTGATTCGAGGATTGAGATGTGTGCCATTCTTAGTTTGTAGCAATCTCTAGCCTGGAACTACTGAAAACGGAGTATGGATTAAATCCAGCGACTCTAACAGGAGACAGAAACACCAAAAGTGTTATAGAGGGTTACCAATATTTCCTGTGCCATTTTCTTTCTAGATCTCTGGGAGGTTAAAATGCCTCACAAAACTCAGAGAAACAAACACTGAGAAAGAAAAGGCTAAGAAAGTAGTTGCTAGTCCCACAGAACAAAGGAGATGAAAATTGGAAGTCTCATCAAAGAGAAACACAGCCCTCTATTTAGATCTTAGAATAGCTATGATCTGTGAGGAAGGCTAAATTAACTATAACTAGGCCAACCTTAACTGCAAGGTGAGTGTCTCAAACTCATCAACATCAAATTTAAATCTCTCTGGACAAGGCCACCTAAAATCACTACTGGTTTTCCACAGTTAATATTTTTCATTCAATTAAAAATATCTAAGAATGTCAAGAAATAAATTTTTCCACTAAAATTCAAGAGAAAAATAAAAGAGAAATAGAAATAGATGTAGATATAGATATTTTAATTATCAGATGCAGGTGTTTGTTGGAAACCTTAGACTCAAAAAAGGAAAAAAAAAATGACCAAGACCTGAGGATATAACTCAGTAGGTACAGTACTTGTCTATTGTGCACGAGGCCCTGGGATCGATCCAGAACATGTCATAAAGGGGCATAATGGTGCATTCTGTCACATTGGGAGACAGGAGGAGGAGGACTGGGAACTCGGAGCCATTCTCAGCTATATAGAAAATTTGAGGCCAGCCAGTGATCTCAGAGATCCCTGCCTCAAAAATATATGTCTCTCGGAGATAGAGAGCTGAACCAGCATGCCCAGCTCGTGCAGAAGACCCGAGTGCAGTTCCTAGCACCCATTTTCGGTGTCACAGTTGGATATTTGCAAGTAACTCCAGCTCCAGGAAATCTCATAGGTCTGGCCTAATCTCAGCATTTGCCAAGCAGAGACAAAAGGAACCTGAGTCTGAAGCCAGCTTGAGCCTGTTTCAGACAATAACAACAAGAATACTGAGACCTCAGTAACTAGTTTTAGGAGCAGATGAGAAACAGTTAAAAAGTGAAAGAGGCCACTGGGGCCAGTCAATCAAAGAGAAAAAAGAGAACGGAAAAAAATCTATGAAACATCAAAGATGTGTGGGGCGTGATATAAGGTTTATTGTGTGCATAGCTGGAGTCTGAATTCAGAGAAGTCTGTCTGAGCTAGCCTCTGCAGTGAAGTGATACCTAGGAAATCCCTCAAACCCGTTAAACACATGACAGTGATCCAAGAAACTGGAAAGCACAGAACATATCCTAGCAAAACAACTCCGACATATATGAGTCTCACAGATCATAGAGTTTAGGGAGGAACAGAAGGTCACTTGCATCCTGGACCTTGCTCTGAAGAGAAGGAAGGACTGTCTGTCACTCAAGGACAGATCCGATGGCCCCTGTCCAGTTCCCCACCAGGAAGTTTGCCTCTAGCAGCTGGTAACATCCATTACTGCTGTGGGAGGAGCAAAACCATGCAAACAAACTTCCCACTCTGTTGTCCTGGAGAACCTGCTAGAATCTGAGGGAGGGGCTGGGAAACTGAGGAAAAGGTCCTTCAGCATTCCAGACCTCACACTAAGCACATAGTGGCAGTCCAGGCCACCACTGGAGGAATTTCAAGTGTGCTGTGCCCCGAAAATTACTACGGCAACAATAAAAAGCCATTCACCTCAAATACTCACTAAATTGACTAAGATTCCAAACTAAGAGCCTGATAGAAAGAAGGGAATTCATATCTGGTCTATTTACCTCGGGCTTTAATTTTCACTATATACAACATGTGTTATTGAATGTTTTAAGAGATGGGAATACATTAAATGAAAAAATCTATTCAAAAAAATAAAAAAACAATAGTCAACAGAACTGGATCCAGAGATGACTAAAACATTATAAGTACCAGCAACTTGAATAAGAGGGAAAAAACTCAAGTAAGACTTAAATACAAAATAGTTAGACTAACAGCTGACTTATCAAGACAAAAAATAGCATGTTTTAAGTTCTATGAATAAAAAGACACCAAGACACCAACCACCTGGAATTTAATATCCAGGGCTCCATTGGAATCATGATAATACAAGGAGGAATGAGCTATGGTTGGAAAAAAAAGAATAAGATAAGACAAGTGTGACCTTGTCAAAAAATATAATACATGAAATAAAAGGAACATTGGCTCAAAACAAACATAGTCATTGCAATTAAAAGTCGAATGGGGGAAGCCAGGTGTGGCGGCATACACCTTTAATCCCAGCACTGGAGATAGAGAAGCAGGTGGATCTCTGTGCATTTGAGGGCAGCTTGGTCTACAAGAGCAAGATGTAGGACAACCAAGGCGGTTACACACTGAAACCCTGTCTCGAAAAAAACAAAACTAAACTAAACTAAACAAAAAGAAAAGGAAGACACCTGGTGGGATCAAAGGAAATAGTTCATTAAGTTGAGAGAAATGCTTGTCCAAACGCTTGCTTGGTGTTGAGATGTCCACTATTTCCCGAAGGAACTGCCTAGTCTTTGGCTTCTCTGGATTGCATCCTGTGATTCACTAATTTCCACCCTTTGCACCTCATTCTGCCCTCTGTAAATGTCAAAAGGCTGTCCCTCAGGTATGCTCAAAGTAACTGTGTGATTCTCCAACAGGAATGCTCTCTTCTGTGACAGACATTCCCAGGCTATTCTTCAGCAGTTAAGGTTTCATTCCTAACCATACCTAGGCTCTTCTAAGCATACCTCACTGTGTATTTCTCAAATAAGTCTTGTGATCTGGTAGGAACAGATACATTCTCATCTTATGCTACAGCATAGGAGGGCATTTTTCTTTCTTTTGGAGGGGATTCCTGCTATTCACTCACATATTACTAGGGAGACTTCAGTCTTGGAAGCCTAGGTCTTGCTTGTGTTCACTGAAAGCTTTCATTTTGAATATTAGCCTTGAAATGATACGCCAGTTCTGATAAGAGCTGACCAAAAAAAAGAGCTAGAGGCGCTTTTAATACTGAACAGTGGTGTGGCCTGAAACTGTTTCAAATAGTAATTAAAGTGAGGCTGTAGGTGGAGTAGTAGGAAATGTTGACAAGGGCACACTAATCAATTGCAGATATATGAGGGGTGACTCAATGGTGAAAATGATTTTCAATTTCTGAATGACTAAGAGAATAAAAATAAATGAAAATTAGGAAGTGTGCCTAGTTATTGAAAAATGCTTTTATTTAAGTATGTGAGTTAGCCCTCAAATACTATGTAGACAAGTATAAAATAAATTGGGGTTCTTATTTTGAAAACATGAGTATGGACTGCCAGCTAGCTCTGAGGTGGCACAAGCCATGACACAAAGGAACAAGGACCTTGCCAGTGTCCCACTGACAGTGGAGTGTGTTGGTTTAATTGCTTGCTGAAAATAAGAGAGACCACACACCAAGAAAGATGGGCATCCACTTCAGGGTGTCAGTACAGGATCGGGGTTTGCGGAAGGTGACTGGTAGAAAGTTCAGGACATAAACTTGGAGTTGGAAGCTTTTTGGATGCAGCAGTTGGGTATCTTCATAAACCTTAACTTGGGAAAGAAAAATTGAAAATGAAGCTAAAACCATAAATTGCAAAGAACCAGGAGTTGTTAATTTGGGGTGGTGGAATGTTTACTGTTTTGTGGTTTTTCCCGGGTACCTTGTTCCTACCTGGGATTAGACCAAAGATTACAAAGTGTTCTTGTTTTGTTTTTGTTTTGTGTTTTTATTTATTTATTTATTTTGGACTGAGTCTTCTGTGCTTACAAAGTGACCTCATCCAGTACTGGTGTTTGGAAAAATCATTTGTTGAATGAGTTGACCCTGGAGAGGAGACAGGACTCCTCTATCCAGATCTAGTGGAGTCTGTATTGGTATAGAAGTAGAAATAGCCAGCTCAAAACAGGGAAACTGGAGGGACAGCCACAGGTGGAATCATTTTTCTTATCAATGAAGTTAAAAACAGGATCGTCTCCAGAGGTTAGTGTCAGCTAAGACATTGTTTCGTGGCTCCACAAAAGACACTGTCTTCTACTAAGTCACCCACTGTGCTAAATTAAAAAATGTCACTTTTGCTGTGCATCATGAATTTGCCAAGGATTCAGGCCCTTGCATCCTTTTAGTCTCTGGAAAATAGAATACGTCACCATCCTTTGATGAGTGGTACAAACAAATCTTTTACTTGGAATACTGGACTGGGTTAAATAGTACTTAAGACAAATAATTTTTTTTACCTTTATTTTGCCTTTGGAAGTGCATCTCTCAGAGGAGAAAAATCGATAACCATCCACAAGAAAGAATCCTTCCAGAGCAAAGGAAATCAACAGTCCCTTCTGTCATCAGAGAAAAAGTGGGCTCCTCCATCCTCTGGAATTCTGTTTACAAGTGTCTAAATTGCTAGATACTTGGCTCATTCCTGGCATTAGGTGTGACGAAGAGACAACTCACTCAGCTGCAGTGTGGCAGCCGCAGCAGATTCTGTGCATGCCATAGCCCATGCTCTTGGAGCATCAAAAGGAGATGAAGCCTGATTAACCATTTTGAAATCTATCGGATGAGGAGAAGTCCTTACAAAACAACTTTTATACGCTTTAATTAAAAACGTGTTCCGGCAGCTCAGAGCTGAATGGGCTTCAGGGGGAGCAGGGCTGAGCCGGTTGCTATGACGACACCAAATCTTTTCACGCCAGGCCCTTCCTGAACACACTGACTAGCTATCCCCCACCGCTAATTTGTTTCTGTGCCATCTTTCACTCCCTGGGTCTGTCTCCTGGCCTGGGAGGTTGCAGGAGGCCTCATGCCTTCTGATGTCTTTGCTGTGGGACTTCTCCCTTGCTCGGAGCCTCCTATTCTTGACCCTCACCCTTTTGTATGCTCTGTTCCTTTTAAAAACAGGTTACTTCTGAGCTTAAGAATACTTTATTATTTCCATTACAGTACAGTAATCACTGTTTACTACCCCTTGTTACAAATCCAATTTACCAAATCATGAGTGTAGCCCAAAAGAATGATATGGAGTTCAGCAGCTTTTACGTTTCCAGCCAGTGGCTGCCTGTATCTCCCAGGATGCTTTGCTCACGTTCTCTTCTCCGTTGCTGAGGATGCCCGAAACAGAGGGCTCTGTTCTCATACGTTAAAGTCAAGTTGTGCTTTCTCTTTCTTAAAAATATTTTTATGTGTTTTCGTGTTTGCCTGTATGTTTATTTGTGCACCACGTGGGTGCTGGGAACCAAACTTTGGTCTTCTGCAAGAACAAGTGCTCTTTTCTCCTGAGCCTTCTCTAGCTCCAAGTTGTCTTACTCTTAAAATTTCAGTTTATCCCACAAATGGCACCATCTGGCTACAATTTAAGTGAATCCAGACATGGTGACACACATCTATAATCCCAGTACTTGTATGTCTGAGCGGGGAGAATTCTGTGATATCTCATCTCGAAAAACTCTAAACAAATACTTAAAAATCTATATTGAATACAGATGCTAGTGGGTGGAAGAGTGGTTACCTTACTTTATATTAGCAGGCTTTAAAATTGTGCTCGGCTTACAAGGGGTTCAGTAGCTTCACAGTCCCAGTTACATGGGAATTAAGAACTGGGTAGGACTGGCCCCTCTTAGGACTCAGCAGCTACCTCTTTACATTCTTATATATTTTTCTGCAGCTTCTAAATGTTGCTCTTTGAGTCATCGGAGGTCTCGCAACCTTTCACTTTGGTTGTAATTCCAATTTAATCCCCCGCCTATTCTGTTATCTATGACGAAGTGGTGAGCAGCGTGTAATGGAGATCATTTCTCAGTATTCCTAATTTCCTCTACAACTTAGTCTATTGTTGTTATGACTATAACCATCATTGGGAATTGTTTGTTAGATGAAACAGGCATTGCTTCTCTACTTGCCTGATTCAGCAGAGATGTTGCAACTCAAGAGTCAGGTGTTGCCTTCGAAGTCAACTCTTGGTCTGCTATGGCTCATTGGTTGCTACTATACCGAGAAGTGACTCTTTCCAGCCTTTGGGGGCCTGAAGTCCAGTTCTGAGTCTAGGACTCCAGGTCATAGTACACCTTTTCAACTCCAGCTTCCATATATAGAAGTCTTGTCACTCTTGAGAACTAAAGAACTGCCTTGCATTTACTGTGTAAAACGATGCCTGGGAGGCCCATGTATATCTAAGCCATAGTAACACATACTGTGAAATGTGTCCAGCACAAAAGACCACATTTCTTTTAAGGGAATCATTGCTCTGAGTAACTTCTGCATGTATTTCTTATAAACTAAAAAGATGCTACGAGAGAGAGAGGGAGGGAGGGAGGAACAGAGGAAGGGAGGGAGGAAAGAAGGAAGGAAGGAAGGGAGGAAATAAGAAAGGGAAAGGAAGGAAGGACAGACATTCAATGGCTGATCAGCTGATGTTCCTTTAAAGGGAAGTAGGCTGCATGACCTAATTTTGGGTGGTTTATCTCAAAAACGGGCTGAATCTCTTACTGATTGCCATTTGAAGGAATTTGAAATTTAACCTCATTTTTCTCCTGTCAGTATAAAGAATGGGAAATGAATGCTTGTCTATATCATGGGTGTCTACCCCAGTAGGATGCTCGCCTGGATCAATCTTAGGTGGGTCCTATAGACAGTGCATTTAAATTGTCTGCAGAAATAGCTGGAGACAAACTTTTGGGATCTGAAACAAGTTTGAGACAATAAAAATGAACATTTAAAAGAGACACAAGTGGAATGTCAGCCAGTTTCACTTTACTATGGAGGAGGGCTGGGAATCAGTTGGCAAAAATGTTCTACACCATAAATACAGTGCTGCTTAATCACACACATAGACTCCAGAAGCCCGAGTTATCCATCCTTACCGGTTAGATCTGGTTTGCAAACATGCTGAGGAAGCCACCTTACAGGATGAGTAAACTGAAGACAGAATGGCTTTTTTTTATTTTCTGCTACTGTATCTCTAGCCCCATAAACTGGTTGATGTTTCCAGGCTCCAGTGTGCTTTAAGGCTGCACTTTCCCTAATGCTAAATTCTCATCTTTACTGCAATGTTTTTCTGTCTTCTCCCTGCCTAATCCTGTTCCATGGCCAAAGACATCTACATAGAAATTGGAATATCTTTTGTTTAGTAATTCTTCCAGCCTGTGAGGGCTGGCTCACCTGAAGTCACATAATCCTGCATGTGTGCTCGGGCACTAGACAAATTGTTTATACGAGGAAACCACAGGGTTGTCCTGTTGCTTCTGCGGAGGGAGCGCAGCAGTCTCCCACGTGTGTGCAAAGTATATGCCAGGATTCAAGGCAAAGATTAAACCTTCACTTTCTGTTGCAAGGACAGTTTATTAAAGGTGACTGAAGGAGTCATTTGCACTACACGCAAATGGACCTGTCACCAAGATTCAAACCTAGCTTTCATAACTTAATAAAAAAGGAGGGTAAGTGTCCAGAAGTCACTTTTTCTTTATAACCTCTAATATCTGGAGTTTAAAACTCAGGTAGAAAAGCGAACTTAAGCCAGGTATATAGTGCATGCTTGTAATCCATGCCCTAAAGGCAGAATCAGAAGGATCAGGAGCTGGAGACAGCATTTTCCATATACTTCATTAAATACACAGAATATCGTCAAGGTAGATGCTTTGCATGTTTCTGAAGTAAATGAAAAGCATAAGGACTTCACTCCCCAAGAGGAAAATGCTTCAGTGTGCTTTATTAGAACAAAAGGAAAGAAAGGAGAAATTGGCTTCTTTTAAATTTTATCTACAATAATACATTTTTTTCTCCTCTTCTCGGAGTGCTTAGACCTCAAAAATGAAGGGTAGTGTGAGGTCCAGGAAAATAAACCTGCCAGTTTCTCCACGTGGAAAGGGTTAAATAACAAAAGCCCCATGTCTCCCGATGAGACTAATACCTGGCTGGAAACTTTCTAAGTTTACCCAAGCCGGCAGGTCTGTGTTTATTGCTTCCTTGCTGTGGGTTCTGGCCTGAAAATGTGAGGGGTCTCCTGGATCATCAATACAGGTACTCGCTGCGGTTTGCTTGAAGGTTGGAGTAGCCGCGATTAATTGGTGAGAAATGACCCATTTGCACCACAAAGTAGTGTTGCTTAAAAAAATGAGCGCAAGCACCTTACATCCCGTTTTGAATTGTTCTTTATCTAACCGAATTAAAACTCCAGTGTATACTTTCTCAGATTGGTCTCCTGTTGCAAGTTCAGTCATGGCCACACCTCATATATTAGACTTCAAGCTAACCAAACTATACAGGTATCTTTGATAAGGATTCAAAGTCAGTCTGTCTCTGTGCCTTTCGGCCTCCCTGCCTCCCTGTCTCTGTCTCTCTGTCTCTGTCTCTCTCTCTGTCTCTGTCTCTCTCTGTCTCTGTCTCTGTCTCTCTCTCTCACACACACACACATACACACACATACACACACACACACACACACACAAACACATACATACACAGAAGCACACACATTCACATTCACACACACCCGGCCAGGGCATTGGTGATGCCTGTTTTAACTTCGAAAAAGCAAACCAGTAGTGGAGAGGGCTGAAGGGGGCAGGGACCGCAGTTGAACCGTAGAACCTTGGAGGAGTAGCGGGCACCTGCACTACCGGTTGTGGGCAGTGTCCCAGGGAGGCAGTGCCTGCAGAATGCCCAGACTTTTCCAGTGTACTGCGGGACACAGTATTCTGCCACCCCGCCCAGGAGTCTGGGCATCCTTTCCTGGCTGGCTAGCATGAAAGCCAATGGGGAGCTCCTCATCAGAGGGCCAGGAGGACTGGCTGAGTGCTCAGGGCTCTGGAGTGGAGGGGCGCGGCCGGGACCAAGGGATGTGGGTTCTCGGAGCCAGGGCCACTGGGCGGCCCCCTGCCTGGCGCGCCCCGGATGCCTGGAGCTGACTAGTGGCCTCCGGAGGCCGAGAAAGAGCAGAGTAAACACAGCACTGCGGGGCCCGCCCCACCTCTATCCGCTCTGGGTGCTGCTGCGTTGCTGAGCCCTGACCCCGCCCCGGGGTGCCGCAGCCTGGACTGGCGGGCTGGGACCGCGCTCAGTAAGGGTCCCTCGGAGTGCCTGGCTGTCCCGCCCCGCCTGGCCGGGCCCCTCGGGCGGGCTAGAGCCCTGCTTTGCTCTTTTCGTTGGCCAAGCACAATTGTGTTATTGGAGATAATGAATTCAATCCCCATCAAAGGGCATTAGGCTTGCCCCGGCCCTGGAGTTGCTGGTGCCTTTTTTTTTTTTTTAACTAGAAATGAAAGGCTGAGGAGAAGAAGAAAAAAATCTCTGGGGGAGCCTTTCCCCTGATCGCTGCTTTTGAAGTGAAGGGGCCCGGGCATTGTTGTTCACCTCGCGGCCCATAAGGCTGAAGAAAGCCCGGGCTTTTGATGGGCTGAGAACCGCCTCGGCAATGAGCGCCACGTCGGGCCGCTCGGCCTGCGGGCAACATATGTCTCAGAGGGCACCCGGGCACCGTCTGGCGGGCTAGCGGGAACGTGGAAAGAGACTCGCTCCTGAGGGCCTGGGGCTGGACCCAAGGCCAGCACCCAGAGGCGAGGACCCTGGGGCCTGTCCAGGGATGGGTCCTCCTACGGATTTAGTGGGTTGGCAGAGGAGTTCCGGGGGGTGGTAACTTTTAGGGGCCAAGCCCACCCTTCCTTCGGGAAAGTAGGGGTCTCAGTGAAGGCCGCAGGCCCGGCTGACTGGAGTCATTCTTTCTGAACCCTGAGTCCCAGTTTGAATGCGTAGGTGTGCACTCAAAATGGAACAATTGAGGGTTTTCCACTGGGGACAGCAAATGCACACCCTGCACGCGGCGGTGCTCCTGGCAGAAATCGCCCCAGGAGCGCACTAGCTGCAAAATTCTCACGCATCCAGGGCACTGGGTCACCTTTTGTAAAAACTTGTTGCGGCCTTTTATTTTCATTGTCCCAAAGCGAACTTGCCCCACCTGGATCCATGCTCTCACCCTTCCACCCTAGGCCTCCTCTGAACAACTCTTTGGTGGCAGAGTTGGTCACGGTAACCCTGCAGCTCCTTTCAGGGCCCACCCCATCGCGGACCTCCTCCCTCTACCCGAAGGATCCGGGTTATCCGCCCCATTAATATATTAGCCAGGCATAACACAAAGGAAGCGCGTGTCGGCAGAAGGCCTTGTGACTTCAGGGAGACGCCGGGGAAACCTGGACAATGCCCTGCCCACTTCACCGCTCTGTGCAGACCCAGCAAGTGGATTGGCTTCCAGGCTTCCACCTGGGGAAAGCTTAGGACGACGCGGCGGGAGCTGGGGCTCAGCTTTGCTCAGTGGCTGTGGGGTTGGAGTTCTTAGCTGACCTCCTAGGAATGAAGCTCAAAGTCCCAGGTGGAACCCAGAGCTTGACAAACGTTCTCCCAAACGTCCCAGACACCTAGTCAATGCAGAGGAAATCAGTGTTGGGGAGCGCAGAAGATACCAGACATCTATTTTCCTTGCTCGTGCGAAAAGGACTCTTAAAATTACATCTATAAACGAAACAAACCTCCACAGAAATCCTTACATTTTTCTCATTAAACTGATGTTTAAAAAAGAACTCCTTGGTGTCAGAGAAACGGAAAGAAAGAAGAAAAAGAAAATCTTAGTTTGTGGGCGTGATAGGACAAGCAACTTGGGTGGGTGGAGGAAGAGCCTAAGATGATTCCAGTTAATTCATTGTTCCCTATTTCCTCCGCGATGCTTTGGAGTGGAGGGGATAATTTCCAGGGGGTTTCTCTTAGCTTCAGGGGCGGGTAGCTAAGATGTGTAATCCTTAAGAGGACTTTGGGAAAGTGGAAGGCAACCTCACCAGTAGAACTTTGGATCAGGTTTCTCCCCGGCGTCCCTGGTCGGGTTCTGAAACTGATTTCAACAGACTAACATCTCACCTGGATTCTAAAGTCCAGAATATAGTTCTCTCCTTCCAGATTTTAAGGGACGGAATGTGTTTCCTATCTCTAAATTCCAAGCTGACTAGAGTTTTAGCAAACTCCAAAGTGTCCTGGGGTGGCTCCTATGAGCCTCGGCTGGGTGATGAGGGGGGGAGCGTAGAAAGAAAGTGAGCCTTAGGTGTGTTAGAATCGCGGCCATAGTGATTGGAGGCGTGGGGACGAAGGTGGGGGGAAAGAAAGCTAGTATAAGAACGAATGCACCCCCGACAGGTTTTTAAGTGTTTGGAGTGGGAAAACGTGTGTTTTACAGGTGACAACGGAACTTCCTAGGTATTCTCGGTCCCACAAAGCTTCCTAACAGGGCTGGAGAATAGGGGGCGGGGGTGAGGGTTACAATCCCAGCTGTGTAAAGTTCAATGAATAGAGCTGGCCTGGGAGGCAAAATGAGAAACTCCAGTGGGACCATTATGTCCCAAACTCAACTATTTGGAACGAAAAGATTGAAAGAAATCTGTTGTCAAATGTATTTGGACACACGAAATAGTAACCTTAGGTAGAAATAAAACTTACCAACGTGACTACTTTTGAAAGCCCCCTCTCCACAGTAGATTGGTTCTAAGGATGTTGTGAGCTCTGCTATGGCATTTTGCGCTTACATCTTTGTCTCATGAGACTCTTTTGAGGTTTAATTACTCTTTCAATTCGGGTAATTTTTATACCTAAGTTTAAGCATATGTTGATTACCTATTTAGGTCAGGTGGCTTATAATAATCTCTTTTTGCACCCAATTATCTGGAATCAAGAGGGCATTCTCTTAGCTGCACTTAGTTGCAAAACACAGCCACAATTCAGTTAATTTTAAAGACAATTTAAAAACTTTATTAAATACATACTACATAATTTAAGCAATTTTATTTTTCAATGAGTTTTCCCCTCTTGACATATTGAAGTGTCACATTAAAATACATTATAGCTAAATGTTCTATGATATTACTGCTAAATCAACAGAAAACCAATTGATCTTGAGGAAAGGTTAATTAATTTGGGCTACAGGTCTCCTACTTTCATCTGCAATGAAAAGAGTTTCTATTGATCACGGCAGGTTTCTTTTTTCTTTTTTGTAAAGAAACTTAATAAGCATTTTCATGGAACTGAGATCAATATTTTAAATGACAAAACAACAGAATTTTATAATTTTAACATTCTTAGAATGCTCGCCTGTAGTAGCTCATTCAAAACGGTAAACTCAAGAAAAAATGCTTAGCAGTTTCGATAAAATCCTCCTTCTGAAAAAAAGAAAGCATAAGAACCTCCCTAGCATGTGTTTGTTTCATAGCTTATTATTTCCCATTCGCCTATTCTGCAGGGCAGAGGGCCACGAAGGGACAACAGAGATTTAAAGTGGTCTCAGCCGATCTCCCAGAAATCGGCTTGAACTGCCGTCTGCTGGGAACGCTTCAGAGTTATTTAGTTTTCCTAAATAGGCCTTCTTTATTTATCTTGTGCTCTTTTTGTTTTGTTTTGTTTTTTTGAATCGCGTTTACAAAGGTTTCATAGTTGAGCTTCCAAACACAAGGTGAAAAGTAATCACCGGCGCTGTGCGCTCTCTCCCCCAACGCTTTTCTGTGTGACTGTTTGCTCCGCGCCGTGGTAGAGGGATCAGAGGGCCCCTGGAGCTTTCCACTAGGGTCAGTTGGAAGCTTTTTCCCCTCTTTGCTGCTCCCGCTTCCGGCCCCTCCCCCACACTGAGCAAAATTCCTAAAATCTCATCTTTGGGAGTGGACTGCACCCTGTGCGTCCCCTTTCTGGCCAAGGGAGCATCGGTGAAGAAATCAGGGGCCCGGGAACCAAAGCCAGACGGAGGCCTAGGTGGAGGCTGTCGGGGTCGCTTGCAGGCGGTGCTCTCGGGAGGGTCCCTGCGCGCCCTTGGAAGCACAGATGTTTTCTTCCTGGCCCCGGCGCTGCACCCTGGTCGGCGATCCGGCGTTTGTGTGTCCGGGTTTCCGAGGAAGGGATTACGCAGCGGGAGCGGCTCGGCCAGGCTGGCCGCGGGGTGGGCCAGAGACCCGGCGCCCGGCCTCTTTTGTTGACTTTTAGGTCTGTGGCTCAACAGAAGATTTATTCGCTAGGAGGGGAAAATGCCCAAACAATGAAGAACTAACTGCATTTGTCACCTCGGGATGCTTGCGCGGTTCACTCTGCCCTGTCTTCCCCAGCAACCATCTGTCCTGGGCCCCCAGCCCGCGTGCGTCTAGAGGCGCGCGTCGTCCCGAGGTGGCAGAGAGCATAGTCGCAGAACCGGGCGAGAAACCCACGGGACCCAAGCATGGCCCGCGAGAGCCTGTGAACTAAGCCGAAACTGTGGCTCTCGCTTCCCGCAACCCGCATCCCCCGTCTCTGAAGTGGCCTGGACCACAGGCACCCGGTTCCCGCAAACCCAGAAAACTCTGTGCAGAAAGTCAAGGAGCAAGAACTAAGGCCGACACAAAGCTGGAGGAGGAAGGGACTGCACAAAAATCAAACCTCCTTTCAGGGCCGCATGAGAAATGCACAGGCCGAGGATGACACATTTATTTTACATAAGAGTTTGAATGTGCCCGCATTTGTTTACCCGTTATACGTGTAACTGTTGAGATGGAAAGCCCTTTCGTCGTTGGGGTATGCTTGTCGGTCCTTTAGAGGACTTCGAATTAAGTTTTGAAATTACTCACGCCAGCAATTTCTCTTCCCTCCTCCTTTCATTACTCGCAGAAAGCAGGGCAGGGATTTCTGGATTTTTCTCAAGTGCTACGCGGCATCCCTTCTCTCATCTTGGGAGGTAATTACGCGATAATTAAGCGACTGGCACGGCTCTTTTTATCTTGTCTGTGCTGTGGAGTGCTGCGATCAAAGTAAAGACGGCCCAAGTTCAAGCCCTGGTGAGGATGGAGTTCACGCACAAGGGCTCAGGCAGGCCAGCCTCGACTCGGGCTGGTGCTGCTGTTATTGTTGGTGTCAATCCGAACAAGTCTTACAAAGAAATAGGTGGACTGGAAAGTGAGCCTACTATCAAAGGAGATTAATGATTTGGTGATCTCAAGCAACTATGGGGGTGTGAAGTTGCATTTCAAAGCTTCTTACAAGGCAAACAAATCATCAGGTTTAAGTTCTTAGAAACAATATTTTTAAAATATCTTCACAAAACACAAAAACACTCACAAAGTTTCCCCCCGCAGGAATGAATTAACTGCCCTCCTCCCCACCATCCAAACCGACCATGATAGGCTAAGTTTTGTTTCTCCTTTAATAGGAGGGTTCAGAGTCTCTGGTAGATAACTTAATTTTAACAGCCACAGCTGCTATTTTCTTCTCATTCAAATACTTCTCACATTAGACAAAACAGAGAATTAATAATTTAATTTCAAACGAGGAAACAAAACACCCTAAAAAGAGACATCAAAGGCTTAAAAATCCCATGTCCCACACCCACACAAAAACTGAAGTAAACACTACTGGGAATAAGGAATTTTAAAAATATCAGTTCTTGGAATAAAGTAGGAATAAAGTAAATAAAGTAGGTTTTCTACCTACTTTAATTAAATTTCTTTCACTTACATTTTACTAGTTACACATTCACTTAAGCTGTAGGTGAAACCATTTTATTTTAGACTATATCCTTGTTTGTCTTTTACATTAAATACAAGAATCTGAAAAATATCCTATTCAGAAGATCTATTTTAGATTTTAATTAAAGATCTATTTTGGATTTTAAGTGAAGGAAAATGACAGAAATTCTTTGTTGTTAACATCTGATTTATTTAAATTCCTTAACTGCAAATGATCGGGAACATATTCCATAGATTAAAATCTTGTATTATTTTTGTTATTTAAATCAAAATATCTTCATTACAATCACATTGATAAAAATTAACATTTTTAAATTTGTAATTTTAACCATCATTTAAAGCAATCTCAGCTGTAAAGGAACAGGAGAAAACATGCAATAAATTAACATTGAGGAGGCAAAGAGGAATCAGAGTGAAACCCGTTTGTCTAAGACTAACACCGCGTCCAGCTGTGGAAAGTGCGGTAACCCTGGATGTAAAAGGAGCAGGTGACGGCAATAACTAAAATGGCCACAACAGGGACTTTGGAACGTTGGACAAGATTTTGCAATGCATCTCTTATAACTTCTCTCTCCTCAATAATATACTTCCTTTTTCCCCCGTGCAGGGTATCCTTTAAATGGTATACATACACAAAAGCTAATTTTATACATGTGACCTCAGAATGAGATGACCATGGCGCTCCGCAGAGCAAGGAGCAGAGTTAGGAGGGGTCATGTGCGGGTAGAGAAGACAAACAAGTCGGAAGGGGATCCTTGTAACGTGGTCAGGCAATTTTTGAAAATGTTGCACGTCTATTACCTACCTATTACCTCTACATGTTATGTAAAAGTGGACGAGGTCTTCATATGTGAGCGTGACTAAGTCCACAGACAATATATATATATATATATATAATATGTATTTCATTTATAGGCATCCACTATCTGAATGCATCAGAAATGTAAGCTGAAAACAAATGGCTCTCACGTATGTAACCTGTTTATACCTTACCGTGACATCATGGCAGTACTGTCTTTCAGTACCCTCAAGAGCCCTTACTGTCTATTCGTTTCTTTACTGAGTTAAGAGTATTGCCACAGACCTGTAAACTCTTGTGATGGGCCTAGGTAAGGAGGGGCAACAACAACAACAAACAACAACAAAAAAAGCACAAACAAATAGTTTACAGACTTGACCATTTTCTTTTTTAAATAAGCCCTGCACAGACTAGGATTTGCCCACATGGCAAGGACTGAACAGGGACGAGGGCGAGGAAGGAGGAAGATTTTCTATATATACATTTATGGATCATTAAACTTCGCAGGAAAAAATGTTGATATGGAGTCGGTTGTATTTGTAATAATACACACAACAAGTGTTGAATACAATAACAAAAGTAACAGTCCTTTGCACTGGGGAAAATTGTGCATGAAAAATAAAAATAGTTGGGATTTTTGTTATGTGGTTGGTTTGGTGTTGTGTGGTTTCGGTTGCTGTTGGTTTTTCTCTCCTGCTACCAGGTTGGTCATGCAGACAAACCCCCAGTCCTGGGAGCTAGGAAGTATTTAGCACGGGTCTGGAATACACACCTTGGTAGTAGGCCGGCTCCAGTGCTGAGGGCTCGATGGGGCTCCTTGCGGCCACTGAGGCGCTGCCAAGGGGCAGACTGGCTGGCAAGGTGGCACCATAGGGAGAGTACTGCAGTGCCTGCTCATATGCCTTGAAGTCCAGCTTGTGCTGCTGCTCCGAAGAGGACATGAGGTTGTTGATGGAGAACGGGTGGTTAAAGGAGTAGTGGGGGTCCCCTTTCAGGTGCAGCTGCGATTCGTGGGGTGCCAGGCCGTGCGCCGGGTGAGACGGGGGTACAGATGCCAGCGCCCCCGGCCCGGAGCTTATGGGGGGCGCCGAGGAAGAGGCTGGGGACTTCAACTCCGAAGCGCCCCCTGTCGCTGTGGCCCCGTTGTGGTCCAGAGTCTGGGGGCTGGCGGCGGGCCCGGGGCCCGGCGCGCCCTCTAGCTGACCAGCCTTTCCGTGCACACCCCGGTGAAGGGGCGACTGGGCGGGGTTACCTGCGCTGGAGGGGTCTTTACGGCTTTCAGGGCCACCCTTGGAGCCGCCGCCCCCGCTCCCACCTCCGGCCCCCGGCTGCTTCTCACACTTGAAGCGCTTTTGACGGCGCAAATAGCAGCCGTTCTCGAACATATTGCCGGAGTCCGGGTGCAGCGTCCAGTAGGAGCCCTTGCCCGGCTTGTCCGGGGACCGTGCCACCTTGACGAAACAGTCGTTGAAAGACAGCGAGTGGCGGATGGAGTTCTGCCAGCGCTGCTGGTTTTGACGGTAATAGGGGAAGAGGTCCATGATCCACTGGTAGATCTCACTCAGCGTGAGCATCTTGCTGGGCGCCTGCTGGATGGCCATGGTGATTAGCGAGATGTAGGAGTAGGGCGGCTTGGCGTGCGGGTAGCTGCGCTTGAACGTCTTGGCGTCGCCACCGCCCCCGGCGCGGCTGCGGCCTAGGTTGGACGGCGCGTACGCCATGGGGCTCATGCACGGGTTCATGGCGGCCGCGTAGGGGCCCAGGCCGTTCATAGAGGCCGCGGGTTGCGCGCCCATGGAGCCCATGCCTCCCGGACTCAGCGCTGCACCCATGGCCGTGACGCCTGCCGCCGTCATGCTGTTCATGGCGCCTGCAGAGCCCCCGGGCATGCCGGCCACAGCACCGGGACTTAAGCCGGCTCCTAGGCCCGGGTTGGCATAGGACATGTTGAAGGAAGCCGGTGTCATGTTGCCGCTCGTGGTCATGGTGTTCATGGTCATGTAGGTGTTCATGGAGTTCATGGAGCCCAGGCCGGAGTTCATGTTGCTGACGGGGACAGAGGAGTAGGCCTGGAGCGGAGACAGCGGGTGAAGAGGCCCCGAAGGGCGGGGTTAGTAGTGCGCCCAGGAGTTTGGCTGGCCAACGAGCCCCAGGGCAAGCGAACAGCGTAGCTGCAAAGCTCAGGAACTCCCCAGCCAGGACAAACTGTTGGGCGCCCTTCCCTGGACAAGCAAAGAGGGCTTACACGGCAGGGGGGACATCCTAGCACTGCAGGCAGGAAAGATTAGCGTTCACAGAAAATATGTCCCCGGGAAGATGCGTAATCGCCTTACATGCCTGGATCAGGGGCTGGTTTCTAGGGGGTCCCCCTTCGTTTTCATCCACAGCAGGCTGTACCCAAGTATCCACCCCAGACCAGCCTGGACAAACTGCCTGTGGGCCAAATCCATTTTGAAACACCGAAAAGAGAGTTTATGTCTGGGCCTCTGCTTCTTCACTTCACCCCTACTGATGGTAGGTTCCACACAGGCCTGCTGGGTGATCAGTTTGGCACCAGTGAGGCTACCACCCTGCTGAGGTCTGGCAGGCGCCTCTGGCCGCAGAGCAGTAGGCATTGTGTTGGCTGCTTTTAAACTCTCACCCACACCGTAGAGTAAATCGCCTATATGTCCATAAGATTCCCTATCCCAATTACTCATCTCCCCCAAACTGGCTTTGTCTTAAGAGTTGGTGCCAAAAGATGGCTGTTATTATATTTAGAAGTAACGCTTTCCACCTACTTGTGACAATGGCAATATTTTAAAAGAAGAAAACACACCAGCTAAATAAAATTCGGAGAAAAAATTAAATTAAAAATAAGGCGCACAACAGAACAACGTGGAGCATACATTTATCTTCAACGTGACAACACGCACAGCTCTGCAAGCTATTAAAAAACCCTGCATGAATTTTGTTACTTGTTTGCAGTCCTCTGACAACTGAAAAAATGGTAACACAATCACACACACACACACACACTATAACTGTTAGCTGTTCCTTCTACCAAAGCCTGGTCTTTGAAACTACATGAGTAGTTTGGAATAATTTAAAATTCCCAAGCCAAACTCTACTTACTTTCTCTCAGTGCTATTCTGCTTCCTAATTCTCAGCTTTGAGATGTAAGAAAGCTCTTTTCGTAGGGATCTGATCTTCTCTGGTGGGCCGAGATGACTGTTGCAAAATTAAACCCCTGAAAGTGGCCTGAGCTCCTATTAAAATCACCAGCAAGCGGAATCCTCACCCTTAGCAATCCAGAGAATAGCTAGGTAAGTTAGGAAATACAGAGCCCGACATATAACTGCTTATCTGGTAACCTAACAGACAATAATGATGTCCTTAAGTTTATGTTCATCAGCAAATGCAACCCCATCTGAAAACATAAGAGCTGGATAGGCCTAAATATGAAGACCCAAAAAGGTTATGCTCACAAATTAGCACAGAGACGAATAAATCAATTGACATGAAGGTATTTTCAGATTCTGTACTTTTCTGTACAGATCTTAAAGTAGTTTTTACTTTGGGGTTTACTTTTTAGCCCTCTCCTCAAGATCGCACGAGGCTTTCTCAGGAAGAGCTTTCTTTCAATAACGGTAATTAAACTTTTGAAGAAAATCGGCAGCTGTTTCTAGAAAAGTAATTTTAATAGGTAGCGGCCCTGCCTGTACCTGATTTTCCTTGCAATGCTTTTGTGCACAGTGTAAAATAAACCCCGTGAACATGCCACCAAGGGGACAATGAAGAGAAACAGGTTCTTGGCCCTGAGTTCTGGAAAATTATTCGGTTCGCACTAGCGCCACCCAGCGGTTTTATACAGGAATGGTCACACTTTTCTACAAACTGGGCTTTTGAAGAGTAAGTTTTATAAAATTTAAAAATCCTTCATTATGAAGAAATCCAACTTCCGCGGCAGATCATTTTTATCCAAAGGCGTTGGCGAATTAAGTGGAGGGACCGAGAGGCCGCCCGGTAAGAGAACACCAACTCTCCGAGTTGCTTTTAACTCCGGCCAGAGCCCGCCGGCCACCCCTGCTCTCCGCAGGGCAAAGGCAAGTGCTTGCCGGAGCTGGTGTTTTCAAAGCCCAGAGTTTCCTAAAACTATCTGCTCGCTTCAAGCGCCAGGACCCAGCCGGCAGAGGGCTGGCAGAGAAGCCGGGCGGGGGCCACAGTGAAAGCAGCGCCTCGGACGAGCCGCCCCCAGCCCGCTCGCCCGCCCCAGTCCCCGCAGGCGCCCATCTCGCCAGGGTCTCCCCGGACACCGACTCTGGGGACGTCCCGCCGCCTCCCTGCCTCTCACCTCCTGCGTGTCCGCGTAGTAGCTGTTCCAGTCGCTGCTCTCATGCCCTTCCATCTTCACAGTCCCTAACATCCTGGAGCTACCCTGCCCGGCACAACCATCCAACCCTGTGCGGAGCGACGGGCGGGTGCGCTGCGCGCGGTAGCGGGGGAGGGGCGCGGGGCCGCGGCGGTCACCCGAGCGCTCGAGGGCCCAGCGCCACCCCAGTGAAGAGGAAGCCGGTCGCTGCGGGGCGCGGTATGAGCGGCGGTGGCGGCGGCACGGCGGGAGGGGGCAGCGCCGGGGACGGGAGGCGGCCGCGCAGCGCGGCGCCCGGCAGCGCCTCCGCGGGAAGTGAGCGGGCGGCCTGTGCGAAGCGGGTGCAGTTGAGCTGATGTGGATCTTACGTCGCTGGAGTGCCCACCTCCTCGTCCTCTCCCCATTTGTCCGCCGCACAAAGACGCTCGCACCTACAAAGCCCGAGGTGCACCTGCGAGGCGGCCGCCCGCCAGTCCAGCCGCTGCGCCTCCCGCCCCGCCGCACCAGCTCCGCACGCCCCCTGCGCCCCTCCCGCCAGCCCCCTCCCCCCCAAACCTGGCCCTCACTTTGTTTACAAAGCAGTGTAATTGGTTTAAACCCCGAGGCTAGGGAAAGAGGGAAATGGGGCGTGTGTGTGTGTGTGTGTGTGTGTGTGTGTGTGTGTGTGACCCCCTTTGGAAAAGGAAAAAAAGAAAAATAGGCGGTGCCTGGAGGACAGGCCAAGGCTTTAGACCAGAGCAGTGCTGCGGGAGAAGGACCGGGGCGGTGGCGTCAGAGCCCCAGCGCAGGGACTGTGCTCGCTGAATGACCCCGAGTTTCCTCCCGGAGGCGCTCACTACCTCATGGACCTGACTGCTACTGGTTCTTGGTCCCCCGACTCCTTTGCTCCTTCACCCCGATTCTTGACCCAAAGTTCCATCCTGGGAGACCACCCCCACTTCCCGGGCTTCGGGCTTGTAAAGGGGAAAAGCCCCACTTTTGCCTCGTCACTAGAAACCCAGTCATCTGAGTCAGTCGAGCAGGTGACATTAGGCCGACCTGGCTCCTTGCTAGCAGAACGGAGGCGCTGCCACGAAACTCGTACCTGCGGCTAAGAGCAGGTGAGTCACAGCACCGTTTTATATTTTTATGACATAACTTTTTTTCTTTCCGCCTCAGTCCACTCCACTCCCCTTGTCATTTGCAACGATCAGAAAGAGGAAGAAACTGAGAGCAGATGTTTGTGTGATAGGCCTGCCTCTCTCTATCTCTGCCGGGCTCCTCCTCCAACCCCCCTTCTGCAGCCTCCGGGACCGAGCTGGAGGCGACCGTCTGGTTTCTGATAGAGAAAGGTCAGTGGGAGGGGACATCTCCCTAAACACCGGCACAAACTGGGAGCTTAAGGGCTTGGGTGCTGGAACGCGTCTGCCACGCTAAACGAGGTGCCAGCCTGAAGCTCGAGTTAGCCCACAGTAGTACCCGGTCTCTAACCTGGAGGAGAGGGGCTAGGATATCAGGCTTTCAAAAGACCCCGGGCGAACTGTGGGAAACTCTCCCCCACTCAAAGTTCTTGCCCCCTTCCAGTTCTTCCTAGGCTTGTCCTCTTGTGCGGAAAGAGGCTAACCAAAGAGATTCGGCTGGGTAGACAGAGTTTGTGATAGGTTCAGAGAAGGTGCCTACTTCTGAGTGACTAACTGCATGTGTCTGTAAACATGTCTACCGAGTGTGTTTCTAAGTGAATGTGACCGGGTGGCCCTGCGTGCGTTGTACCAGGCTGTAGATTTACTACATTTCCTTTAGAAGAGCTATAAAGTAAACGCTAAAGTGACCAAGAGACTAAAATATTCTTGTTTTGCCAAGTTTTTTTTTTTTTAGGCCATTAATCTCATTTGAAGGAATGCGTTTTTACTTGTCTTCCAAATAGATACCCCCCCATCACCCCGTGCTTTGTTCTTTTAAATCTTTCTTCCTTGAAATCTGGCAAGAGAATCACGTTAAATCCTTGAACCAAACAAATCTTTTAAATCAGCAGGGGAGCAGAGAAGGTGAAGATGTGTAGTTAAGGAAATAAGAAAGATAAAAGCATTGGATTACAATTCCTTTTTGAACAAAAAGTGTGTGTGTGTGTGTGTGTGTGTGTGTGTGCTCACATTGTAAGCAAGGGAATGAGAGAGCAATCAAATCTACCTAGAACTCAGCAGAGCAGACAACGCTCTTCTCCTGTAGCCTGCTCTTGTGATTAGAAGTCACTCCCATCAGTTGTGTAAATGTACCTGTGGGTGTGTGCCAGAAGCTAATTCTTTTGTGCAAAGTTCCCACCAACAGCAGGATCCGTTTCATTTGTAAAACACACGGATGCTTAGCTTCCTCAGTCTGGTCCAGGGGACTTTCAGAGCTGGGAAGCTTCCTTGTTCCTTCGTGGCTGATTCTCTGATACCCTTCTTGGCTCTTCTACAACTCCTAGCATGACTTGGACATTTCCTGAGGGAAGTAACAACTTAGTAATAGCTTTATATGCTGCATCAAAAGCTGATGACTTGGGGGGGGGAGTGCCCTGTCACATGGAAGAGGGTTGATTAAAATATCACGGGTTCTTTCAGTCTGTTTCCCAAATCTACTAGGCCCCCCTTTTCAAGTCTACCTAAATGGAGAAAGGGGCCATTAATAGCGTGCAAACACAGTGAAATTTCTGGCAAGCGTCTTCAGAATCCAAGATTGGTGGTACGGAAGGGATTCTGGCCGGTTTAAAGCCTGGGTCCTGGCATTCTAGTGTCGGAGGCCCAGTTCCTGCAAACAGCTGCCTCCTGTGTGTATATTCTCTCAACACTGCTGGGCTAGACTGGATTGAACTGAAGAAGGCGGTAGGTGGCCAGGATTCAGTTTACTGTCTGAAGCCACGTAAAAGGAAAAGCCATAGATGGATTACTTCTCTGCATTTAGTCTTGGCCTTTCTGGATAACTAACAAATTCAGTTGGTGAAGTTTTAATGTACCAAGCGGCAGGTTTCCCTCAGGTTTAAAAGTGAAACAGTAGGGTCACTTCTTTCCAAGTCTTTGATACCTGCGCCCCGTCCCCCCCCCACACACTTATGGCAGATGGCAGGGCGGGAGAGAGTGGAGGGAAGCTGATTGTTGTCTTCTCTTCTGGCTAGTTGGCCAGAAGCCTCCTAAACCTTGTTTATTCCTAACAGCTTCCACACGTGGGCCCTTACGCCATAGCAAAACTGGGCAATTAAACCTGCCTTTAGCTCTGGGAAACTGAGCGAACTCATAAGAAATGAGCTAGAGGGACTCTTCTGCGATGCCCCAAGCCGGAACTTGCCAGAGTGAGGACCATAGGCCACAGACTAAGGTGCCCCAGGTAGCCCAAAGCGGTAAATCGAGGAAGCCAGGGCAACCAGGAAGGTGGCCTTCCTTGTTACATCAGTCTGTTTAAGCCCTTGGGCCTGCTCAATGACATGGTCCCCTGACCAATTTGTCTGCTTTAGCCTACCTTCCCAGATTGACCTGGGCTATTCATGGGACAGAAGGACACAGAGGATACAGGATGAAAGGAGGAGAAAAAACCGTAGGATCCTGTCTGGGGACCAGCTGGTGTCTTTGATGCTCCAGTGTGGCTGAACTGATAGGTGGGCGGAGTGTAGGACCTTGAACAGGGACCTCCTCTGTGGTGCTACCGCTGAAGTCTCTTGAGGACTCCCCTTCTGGTTCTCTCTAGTCTGCCCCGTTTTCCACTGGTCCTACCTCTCATCTCAGGACTATCGCCAGGTCAAGGCCGCGGTGGCCTCGGCCAAGCTCGCTCGGTGCCAGGTGGTCCGAGTACCTCCGCGGGCCCCACCCCCCACCAGATAAGAAGCTTAAGTCCTTCTACCCCCCCCTCTCTCTCTGTGTGTGTGTGTGTGTGTGGTGTGTGTGTGTGTGTGTGTGTGTGTGTGTGTGTGTGTGTGTGTGTGTGTAGGGGGACGGGGTATTAGGCTCGAAGTCTAATTCTAGAGGCCAGTGGTCTTTAACTGGGTTCAAAGCCAACTTCGACTAGGACCAGCTCAGGGCTGCATCGAGCGGGCTATGGTGGAAGCATTTCTTAGTACTTGTTTGTGCTTTGCCCTGAGGGTTCAAGGTGCGCTTGACTGGGGAGGTCGCCTGGGTGCCTTCAGCAGCCAGCCCTGGTCTCCCGTGGCCAGGCGGCCCTGGCCAGCTGTCTTCACTACTCCTCAAACCAGGGTAAACTCAGGGCAAGCATTCGGGGGTCATGTTCTATCACTGCTTCTCTTTTCCTTTTTTTTTTTCTGCCCCCACGCGTTCCTTTTTATTCTTTCTTCTGCCATTAAATCCTCATTAAGGAATCAGTTCACGGCGAGCAAGACGTCCAATCTCCAGTAGGTGGGAGTCCTGGGGCCACTTGACAGGCCTTGTCTGGCCAGTGCTATAACCAGATCCTTTACTGCTCTGGGCTGCAAACCTGTCCAGGTGTGCCTTTGCACGACACGTACGCATATTCAGGCCCTTTGCTTATTTTGCTGAAAATAAAAACAGGCATTGAGTTTGTCGGTTCTCTTGCTCCTTGAGTTGCCACCAGGTTTCAGAAACTCTCCAGAGTCCGTGATCCAGGCTTGTCCGCAGCCGGATGTCTAAGCCGGAGCTGCTCCCCACCTGGCCTCGCCCGCGGGCGACAAAACAGTCACTCTGGCCGTGAGAGAGCTTCACCTTGCCAAGATCAACTCACATTTTCATGTATTCAAATGAGAAATGCTGGGAAGGAACACTTGCCTCTTCGGGCAATCCACAGCCTTGGAAGGAAAAGTTAAGTGTCCCACAGTTCCTGAAGAAAAAAGTTACCACCATCCCTCCAGGAGCTTCCACTGTTCCTCTCCTGTGCGTCTCCTCCCCCGCCCTCCCCACCGCGGGCACCCCTGAATCCCCACGTCCTGTTGCGATACTTCTCCTGGAAGTTAGCTGCTACTTTTCCATACCCATCAGCTGAGCTAGTTGGAAGATCTGTTCAGTCCCAATCAGTCCCTCTTCCTAAGCCAGCCCCTCAGTGAGGGGTGGGTGGGGCACACTGGCCTTCAGTGTTTCTCTAATTAAAAAAAAAAAAAAATGAGAGGCTTCTAAAGGAAGGATGGAGAGTGCTTGTTTCACATACAGAGTTAAAAAATCAAGTTTTTCCATGTGATGCATCTGAAGTCTGAGAACGAACTGAGGGAGGGAGGGTCAGCCTAGCCTATTAAGATACCAACGTTTCTTACCTGTGCCCAGGTGCTCTAGAACTTGAGGGGAAGGTTGGTACAGGCTTGACCCTTCACAGGACAAACACCCACCCTCACAGGAAGCAGTCATGGAAGTGGAGGGCTTCGAAAAGTCAACGAATTTCATTTTTTGTGTCGAGGGTAGCAGCTTAACTGTAATCCTTTCCCAAGGCAAAAAGTAGCTTCCTTTTGCCTGCACTGCACCCCCTTCAATCCCCACTTTCCACATACCCAGGAGCTTTCTCACATCCCTTAGTCCCCTCTGGTGGTTTAATTTTGCTTATTCAAATGTGATTGGCCTCACATTTACATAGTTCTATATAACGGATGATTTTGAGACAATCAAATGAATCGTACCCTGTATTTACAAAAACAATAAAGAGCCTGTTTGTCCATTGTATTTGCGTCCCGATCCCCACCCCCTCTGATTTCGAGACCAAATTACTGACATGACTAGGGGAGCTTATATTTTTTGTCAAAAATTAAAATATGACTGGTGGGCACTTTGAGGCAGCTGCTTCTACTGTTTCCAGTAGCCTATACTGGAGCTGTTTGGCTATAACAGGGACACAGTTATTTGTAATTTTAAAATATTTCTTTGGCTTATGGGTCACAGAGCAAAACTTAACTCATCTTGCAACAGGCTTGTTTCTAAGCAGAAAAGTATAGGAAGAGGTGTCCTGGGAGCCATTTGCTCGGGTGGGATCCTAGGGAGAAGAGCAGGGCCTTGGAATACCTGCTAAGTGGTGTGATTTGGGTCCTATGGTGTTCCTGGATCAGAATAAGGACACTCTGGCCACAGTTGGGCATTGTGGGTGTTAGTGAGCCCTAAGCAGCTCCCAGAGGGAGAACTTTACAGACTTTACCTGAGCTTTGTCCTTAAGGGCCACGTCTTGCTTTAGAGTCCTGCTGTATTCTTAGCATTCCTATACAACAAATGTCCCTCCCCACCCATCCCAACCCCATTCTCACTCCTTTGCTTCTGTCAGTAGTTTAGTAGATCCCAGGAGGAATTACTAATGTTCTCCTTCCTTAAGTAGAGCCTGGAGCAGGTTGGCGTGACTGGCTTCAGGCAGGGAGAGATTCCCACATTTAAACAAGGGATCCAGAACACTCAGGAGGAGGGAGATCCTCAGACCTCTAGCTTCAAACCTCTCAGATCTGCTCTCCTTGGGTCTCAAACCACCAGGCAACATCAAATGGAAATGCTCCCCTTTCTCACCTCTCTGGACATGGATAGAGTCATACCCACGTAGTGCTGATATAGGTTGGTCAGTGAACTAAGCAAGTCTGTCACCTTTGCTCACTGGGAGAACGCAGGGCTAGCAGCACATATCAATGGAAAATATCGATTAAAAGTTAACCCCATCAATTTCCCATCAAGCAAAATGTCTTACTCAGAGCATTACAGGAAATGTTGCGTTTTAAATAATGTGATTAAACTGACAAATAAATTAAGCCGAGTCCACGCAGTGAGGAGGAAAAATCTGGCAACAGAGTCCCAGGCTACACTGGGTGTAGAGTGCTTGCTAGGTTCCACCCTGCCTTGGCTACTACCTGGGGTGCCAGGGCTGCCCAGCTACAGTCACCTTCATTTCCTACTTCTCAGTGGGCCTTGGCAGAGGGAGAACGAATTACCAGAGTTGGCCTCTACTATCCCTCTACCTGTAGAATGCCAAGAACTGTATTTCACCAGGTCTTTCTAGAGTCTCCTAACGACTTCTCTTAAAGAAACACCAACCTAAAACCTGCGGTGTGTTTCGATGTACCAACCAGAGAGTCCCCAAGTTAATTTTGCCTCCCCAAATTTTATTTGCCATGGAAATAGACATTTGGAGAGTCATTATGAGAAGAAGCAGGCCCTTCTCCTCTCCTGGACTCCTCTGAGGATGCTGCGACTCTCTCAGCCACATCTGGTGTTCTGTGTCCCTCCATCCCCACCAGGCATCTCATGTTTTGTGCTGTGCGGTCAAAGAAGAGTCCCTTGAAACTTAGATAGAGTCAGGCTCGCCTTGCACTGGGGGATAGGATCCATCAGGTCTGATGTAAATTTGTTTTCCCAACCGCTTTTGAAGGTGCAGTGGGTTGGGAATTGCACTGCCCCTACCACACTTCCCTCCTCTCACCAAGCCAAAAAATACCTTCTATTGTGAATCTTGGTTCCCCTCTGACCTCCCTGTGACCACCCCCAACACCCCCTGCCAAGAGAAGTGGTTTCAATAAATAAAGGCCAGTGAAGGGGTTGAAGGTCAGTTTACACTGCAGCTGGGGCTTCTAAAACCCCTGCAGGTGCTGGAATGGGGATAAAGCTGGTCACTCTCCTGAGAGACCAGGGAAGAAGTGAGCACAGAGGCCACTCAGACTGAGTCTGAGGGTGCAGTCCAGATCTGAGCACCCAGTGACTTTCTTAAGTCTACAGGAGCAGACAAGTGCTAGGGCAGAACCCCTGCCCCCCAGATGGGGATCTTGGTCACAGTGCCTGGGTTTGGCAATATTTGGTGGGAAATAAAGCCTGAGGAACTGGTGTGATAGACCTGCTTCCGGGAAGAAGGAGGAAGCTGAGGGACCCCTGTGAAACTGGGAGGGGTCAACTGTCCCAACAGTTGGGGTGGGGTGAACTGAAAGGTCAACTTCCAGGATGACTAAAACCATATCGGTGGACAGGGAAGGTTCTGGAAGTATTGGTACCTGAATCCTTCCTTCCTACTGAATATTCAGCTTTGTAGTCTATGTCTCTTGGTAAATTCTGGACAAAATGTTTCCTGCTTTCTATTGTCCCTATCTTCAAAGTTGGTTATTGCAGCAAGGTTGGGATCAGATGTGAATTCCAAAGTAGATTCTGCAGGAAGCTGGCTCCCTGTGAGCCTCTTTTCCACAAAATTGGCATATTAGAGTTCATCTCATACCAGCTGACAGCAGAGCTCACTGGCCACAATATGTAGGGAGAGGGCTTCACACCGGTCCAGGGCCATAGGCAGGATGGGATGCTGAAATATGAGCCAGATCATGTAGGCTTACATCTTACATCTTAGTGTACCTCTCCTTCTCCTTCCAAGGATTCTGTTTAAGGTGACCAGTCTGGACTGTCCTTTCTGGCCACCCCAGTGGCATTCTTGAGTAGGAACAAGGCAGATGGTCCTTGGTGTCTCCTGAATCTTATTTTGAACTCCCTCTCTCTCAAGTTGCCAGGGATCTTCTTGGGGAACGAGGTTGAAGATATGATGGGAAATAATGCATCTCCTACTCCCATGTGCAGAACCCAACTAGGCAAGTGGAACACATTTTCTCTTCCCTCCACTCCCTTTCAGAAAGGGGAAGCTACTTCTCAAGAGCTGTGCTCTAGCTACCCTAGGTTCTAAAGATCTTTGTTCCAGTCCAGGGTCAATGAGAGATGTAGAGAGTGTCAGCATGATTCCTGCCTGTGCTCTCAGGATTCCATGGGCTGTTGTAAGCCCTAGAGAAAGCCTATTTGGGGTTTAGATTCAGGGGGCATCCCTAAAGGAGAAGGGGGCAAATGGAAGAGAAGCTGAGTTGGACCTAATGAGGGTTTCCAAATTTAGGGAGAACTGAGATGAGGACACCATTGATTTTAGTTCATTCCCCTTCCCTCCCTGTGGGCAGAGTTAGAAGGAAGCATTTACTATTCATCTAGAGAAGCATCACTTAAATATTTTCTAAAATCCCAAAAACCCAAGATGTCATTATAGTAAGGTATCTTTATTTGCTGTCTGTAAGACTATTTGATTTAAATTCCTGTTAAAAAAGGTTTCTTTCTAGGAATGTAAGTCCATCTGAAATGAAGCAAGAACACTGGACTCATGGTGGATCCGTCAAACACTAAAGATTATAAATATTACCTTATGTGTACAAAAGGCTTAGTGAGGTCCTAAAGCTTAATTAAGAAAAACAATACAGTGTGTGGAAAGACAAATCCCAAGAGGGTTTCCTCAGGCATAGGCTCATCTGCTGGGTGAAGACTCATGAATGATTCACCCCTCCTACCGAGGGTATTTGGAAGGTCTGGAGTTCAGTTGTGGATGGAGGGGCTCTCATGAATAATGTCACACAAATTTCAGACAGCGCTTGGGTGGGCTAAGAGGGCTCTGAGCTCTGTGTGCAGGCTCTCATAAGTTTTTGACATCTGCCTCACTGAGTAATCAGAATGGGGACAGATAAAATATTTCCATCACTGGAGAACAGAGAAAACGGCACATCTTCAAAGTTTATGAATTTTTCTTGGGTCGGCGTCAGGGGAGGTGAGCACAAGAGAGTGGGCTGGGACACAGAAGTCTCAGGCGGTGATCTCTGGCTAAATGCAGCTTCTGTTTTTACAGCTTAGTCGGGGAGAGCTGTTAGTTTTTCTAAGCACAAACCGGGCATTCGTTCTCTAAGCTCAGTGTTTAGGCTACAAAGCCGGTACAACTGTCTTACATACCTACCTTCAGAAAAAGAATGGTTCTGACCTCCAACTCAGCGAAGTCTTCAGTGCATTGCCACGCTTGGAACCCATCTAAGCAAAGCCCTTTGGAGGATTGAAATGTAAGAGGAATGCTGAATGTCAGCCCTACCTCCAAGAAAAATAAATCCATAATTCTCAGCCAAGTACACCTGCCTATTTGTATCTTTTCTTTTCAATGGGTCGCTTTACTCCGAGTTTTCTTTTTGCTCCATGCTTGCTATTTTTATCTTACCTAAGAACACTGAAATCAGACCAGGCGCCAGACTTCTGAGACACCCTGGGGAAGGTGGCTGGCTTCCTGAGGTCTGTTCCTGAACTCTCCAAGCATAGTTAGAACCACCTCAGAGTTCAGGGCTGGGGAAAGACTGGCATCTGAGGTCACCACAGGGTGAGAGTGGGGACCAGTGTTGCTGGAGAAGGCTGGAGGGAGCCAGTGCAGATTGCAGGGAGGAGAAATTGCCACACAACATATACATTCCTATGGGGTAGTACAGTATAGAAAACATTTGGGCAAAGATTCTTCGGGCTGTTATCCCCAGGAAGCTGACCTCAGTGGCTGATGTTCTCTGTGTAGCTTCCCTGACTTTTAGGCTCCCAGATGGATTTGGCTGACCTAGGGCAATGGTACAGAAATTTAAGGAAAGAGGGCAGAGTGAGAGTTAAGAGTTCCTGTCTCTGCCTTTCCTGCACATCTGTGGCTTCTTCCTTCAAGTCCTCTCCCTACTGGGCAGCCTCTCTTACACCTTAGCTCTCACCTGTTTAGTGTTTTTAGATACTGATAACCTTCTCTAATTCCACCCACAGTGGTGCGAATAATTATTTGAACTTTCTCTTTACCCCCACCCAACTCCGTTTTCTTTCATGCAGGCCATTGTTCCCTCTGAAGATCTGAAGGGAGAGAAGAACCAGTCTTCAGCTATTTCCTGTGTCGTCCTTTTAATATTGTAACTCATCATGAGGTTTCATCGTGTTTCTTCTCAGCGTCGTGAGGTGGAGGGGCAGGCATGGGGTTTCTAGGGTGGCTGTGCTCTTGAAGGCAAGGCTACCTCTAGGTTTAGCATCAGAGCAAATTTGGAGGTAATATGTTTTATATTATCCCTTTAGTTTAGTGAAATGTATTTGATATCATTGCTAAGTCAGCTACTGTCCAAACCAAATATTAATACTATCCAAGACTGTGTTGACCTTGACAGAACTGACCTTGCTGTAAAACAAGGACTGAGACTTTTGCAAAGTTGCATTAGTGTAACCAGACCATGAACGAAGTCTAGCTTGTAGGTGATGCTCTTTTACATGTTGAGAAAGACCTAGCATCTTTGGTTTCTTCATTTCCACAATATTTAGTCCTATTTAGAGTTCAATATCTCTTCAGTCCTGTGACTTGATAACCATTCAGTATTAACTAATACTAGGTTGGTGATGTTATCTGGGTGTGACCATTAATGAGAATTCTGTGTACATGACACCATACTAGACATTAAGAATACTAAATTTTAAAGCATTTGTATTTATTTTACTTTATGTATGTATACATACGCACTATGTACAGCCTCACACCCACAGGAGTCAGAAGACATCAGAAACTGGAGCTACGAATGACTGTGAACCAGTATGCAGGGAACGGGAACCTAACCCAGGCCTTCGGAAAGAACAAGTGCTCTCAGCTGCTAAGTCATCTTTCTAGCCCAATGATATTAAATTTAAGACAATATTTTTGCTTACTAATAATTAAAACAATGCACTGTAGCAACCATGGTGGCTCACAGCTTTAGACCCATGGAGGACTGTAGCTAACAGAAAGACTGGTACAGGAGGCTTAATTGAGATTATGAGTTGAGTTCAAAGCAGTTTGGGGAATTAACAAGAGTCTATCTGAAAAATAAACAACAAACCGAAAAGAAAAAAAACTTCAATATTTAGAATTTTTGTATGTCTATACTTTGAAAAAGGTCATAAAATGGAATATCTGGGTTAGAAGATACTTAAGTAGTTAGGACTTTAAGGTATGTCATCCCCTGACATCTAGCAGGGTTCTGTTAAAAGTCTCTGGGTGATCCTGTTCTCTTACACACCCTGCATTGCTATGGGACAATGGCCTTTTATCCCATCACTTGTATTATTTTTACTAAAATACTGATTGTCCAGTAGCCAGGCAGGAAGTATAGGCGGGGAAATAGCAACCAGGCAGGAAGTAGACGTGGGACAATGAGAATTCGGGGAAGAAGGAAGTTTCAGTCTGCAGCTGTCATCCAGACACAGAGCAAGCAAGATGTGACTGCCTCGCCAAAAAAGCTACTAAGCCATGTGACTAACACAGACAAGAATTATAAGTTATAAGAGTTAATAAGAAGCCTGAGATACGAGGCCGATCAGTTTATGATTAATGTAGACCTCCATGTGATTTCTTTGGGACTTAACAACTGTAGGAACTGGGCAGGACAGAAACTTCAGTCAACACTGTATGTACTCTGTATTAGCTACTTTCCTTGTTACTGTGAGAAAATACCCGAGAAGACACAATTAAGGAAGGAAGGGAAGAAGGAAAGAAAGAAGAAAGAAAGGAAGGAAAGAAGGAAGGAAGGGAGGAAAGGATGAAGGAAGAAAGTAAAGAAGGATGGACTTACTCAGTCTCATAATTGGGTACATTCCATGATGGTAGGGAGGCATTGTGGTACTAGTAGGAGGTTGGCTGGTCACATTGTTTCTACAGCCCAGAATGATGTCACCTATGGTTACATGATCTTCCACAGACATGTCCAGACACCTTGGTAAGTCTAGATTCTGTGAAGTTGATAATCAATATTAACCCTAACACACTCCATTACTAACTGAAATTGCAATTGTTTTATTTTCTATTTCTCTGTTTATTAGTGGGTTGAATGTGCTTCTACTGGCCACAGGATTTCTTCACTGCGGAATGGCCTGTTCCCACCTTTTTTTTTGGCTTTTAAAAAATTTGAGCCTCTGTCTATTTCTCATCTATAAGGTTATTTTATTTTCTCATCTAGGAACTTGTATGTGCTAGAGAAATGCTCTGTCACCTAGCTACACCTCAGTACCAAAATACATTCATGATGTCATGTCTGTTGTGTTACAGATTTCCACCAGGTTCTTAATTGTATCATATGCTTGCTTATTTTAACTACATAGAACTAGAACTCCATGACTTCTGTGGTTTAACGCTTAAAAGTCTTCACTACACAAATCAAAATTCTTTCATCCACTTTAATTTTTGTGCAGAATATGAAGTAAAAACATAACTCCATGTTTCAAATCTTTGGTCTCTTGGGCAGACCCTAATTGTGAAAAGCTTTGAATTATGCTTATAGAACTGGATTTGGACATCATTTGATTGTGACCCTTTGCAAGTATGGACACTGAGATGTTCAATTGACTCCACCATGACTTTCTGTGTAAGAAAGAGATGTGGTTCCAAAAGCAGACAGCAAAAGAACTCACAGGCAGACACTGGTGAGTCACAAGGGTTGGTTTATACCGTAGAATTCTAGTGCTTGCTTGAGTAATTTTATTCTGCTCTTCTGAATCAAATTCCCTCTCTTTAAGATAATCCCACAATTATTAGCATTTTGGTATGAAGCACTGCAGAATGAATATGAAATGGCTTTGGACTTTAGATCAATAACTGACATCACTGTGGTGGTTTAAATGAGAATGGTCCCCAAAGGCTCATATAATTGGATGCTTAGTTTCTACTTGGTGGAATTGTTTTGGGAAGGATTAGGAGGTGTGGCCTTGTTGGAGGAGGTGTGGCCTTGTTAGAAGAGGTGTGTCCCTGGAAATGAGCCTTGAGGTTTCAAAAGCCAGTTGCTTGTTCTCTCTCTCTCCTCTTTCTGCCTTTCTCCCTCTCTCCCTTTCCTTCCCTTCCTCCCACCCTCCTCTCTCTTTGCATCCAACTTGTGGATAAGATGTAAGCTCTCAGCTATTGCTTCAGTGACTTGTCTGCTTGCCTGTTCTCATTCTCCCCACCATGATAGTCATTGACTCACCCTGACACTGTAAGCAAACTTCCAATTAAATGCTTTTTTTTATAAGTTGCCTTGATCATGGTACCTCTTCACATCAATATAAAAGTAACTAAGACTAAAAAACTAACCCCCTACCTTCCTTTCTAGCTTTCTTTTGGTAAAAACAGACCTAGAATGCTAGAGGTTCTTAGGACAGGACCAGTGAGGGACTACCAGTGAAACTTTTGTTTTGCTGAACACCGTCGCACTTATTAAATGAAAACAATAGCACTTAGCTCATGGATTGTATTTTCATATAGAATGAACACCTGAATACTTTGGAGGTTTGGAAGCTGAGACCATAAGCACAGAAAAGTAGTTTACTGTAGTCCTAACAAAGCTTCTTTCACACCTACAGTGAATCTATCCTCATGGAGCATCCACAGGGCTTGTAGGGTCATGTGACCAATGTAAGGAAACCTCAGAGATGGTGAACCCTTTTATGCAGAATGTTTTTCACTTGTGAGCATTCAGCAATAGTTTTCTGAATGTATCATGTGAGGGAGTGAACAAACCTGCAAGGTAAAATTATTATCTCCTTCTTTCCCTTCTCCAACATAATATTTTATTAATTATGTGGGAATTTCATACAATGCACCCCAAAAATACCTGCTTCCCATTCCTCCTGGATCCACCCTCCCACTCTTGTGCTTCTCTCCCAAAAAAAAAGCAAAACAGACAAACAAATAAAGCCCACCAAGTCCAATTTGAGTTGCCCATATACTCATTGGAGCATGGCCAAACTCCCAGTCACCATCCCCTTAATAAAAACTAAGTCCCTCACATCCCACATCCGAAATCATCAACTGTGAAGAGCTATATTTATTATCACTGTCTTAAAGATGAGGGTGAAGAAACCCTGACTGTTTTTATGGAATGGAAGTTTCTCTCCCGAGTCTTGAGAATACCAGAGTGTGCTTGCACAATTGGGTTGTTTCTGGGCTCATGTGGTTGTAGAGGATAAAGCATTCTTCTGTCCCAACTTTATGTTATCTCCTTCCAGTGTCCGAAGAGGATCTTCAAAGGCGACCATCTGTGATGACTTTGAAGTCACTGAGTGTTTTGTGGGGGGTGGATTGGTAGAAAGTAGAGTGGTAACACACATTTGAGAGTCTGAGTGCCAGGTACTAAATAAAAACAATTCAATTTACACTATGTTACACTGTTTTTTCTTTCTTTTTTTTCTTCCTTTAAAAGCAAGTTAGGAAACAAAACACAGTAGCTTACTTATCACTCTCATAAAACCCTAATAGCTACCAACTAGAACAAAAAGAACATCACAAACACACCCCTCCCCAAGGCTCCCCAAGACACTTATTTGGCATTTCTTTCCCTCTCCCAAGATGTCTTACTTAGGCTTTCTATTGCTGTGATGAAACACCATAGCCAAAACAAGTTGGGGAAGAAAGACTTTATTTTTATTTACTCTTCCACATCACTGTTCATTATGGAGAGGAAGGAAGTCAGGACAGGATCTCAGAACAGGGCAGGAACCTGGAGGCAGGAGCAGATGCCATGAAGGGAGCTGCTTACTGGCCTACTCCTGATGACTTGCTCAGCCTGCTTTCTTATAGAACCCAGGACCACCAGCCCAGGGGCCACCCTCCCCCATTAATCATTTTCAATTGAGATAATTTGCTGCCGGCTAGCGTGCAGCCAGCGCTGTCTCTTGGAGGCATTTTCTCAATTGCACCTCCCCCCTCTCCAGGGACTCTAGTTTGTGTCTAGTTGATATAGAACTCTCCAGCACGACGGCTTTGTGGACTCCTGTGGAGAGTACTTTCGTGGGTTTATTTGTAACATATAAACCGAGTGTGTAAGTGCCAATATTTTATGCTGTTCTGGGATTATAATATGCCGCTCTCCCTATATGACAGACACAGATATGCTGATATCCCCAGATGATGGACTCAGACAACATGGGCCACGCTGCACTTAGCTTCTTTGACCAATATTGCGGGAGTGAGGGATTGTTGCTGTTCCCAAAAGCAGAGCTTGAATCATTCCCTTGGCATAAACTGCTGTGTTTTATGGCTACACATCTTGCGAATTTTGCTTTTGACGAACATTTGGATTGGTTTCATTTTTTAGCCATATAGACAACATGGCTTGATTTTACAGTTTTGTACTCTGTAAGCGCTTCTTGCTGTTACCAACAGAGTTGCTGGATATCAAGTATGTGTATATTCGACTTTAATAGATAAGGCCAATCATTGCTTCGTGAATCACATGAGGAAAACTGAATATTGCAAATTTAAGATTATTCTGTGAGTTCCAGAAACTTGGGTCACAGGCCTCAGAGTTTATGTCTCTTTAGAGTTGGGCTCATGGTGGGCAACATAGCAGCACATTGGCGGGTTATATAGACTCCTTTCAAAACAAATGGTGTGTGTCTGAAGCCACCATCAGTCTTTTAAAGGGATAAAGAAAGAAGGGGTTGTAAAAGGGCTCGGTTCGTTAAGCTGGGTGGTGGGTCAGTCTGGGAAAAGCAACTGTGGTATGTGATGTCTCACTCCGCAGCCTTGTGGGATCCATTTCCAGCACTTGTTGAACTTAGATCTGTCGCGAAAGGTTTAAGCTCCTGGGGCCAGTGCCTGGAGCAGGTTTCTAGAATTCACTTTGGCAGGGGTTGGGAGTGGGGCGTGTGCAGAGCTCAGGTACTGAACCGCGAGGCAGGCTTGTTGCTGGGCGACAAGGGAGCCGGTCTTTTCTTCCCTATTTATCTGGCAGAGCCTGCCTGGCCTTGTGTCCCAGTGGTCTGTGGGACATCTACCCCAACACCATCAGCTGGGAGAAGGTCCGGGCTTCCTGAGCCAGCCAGGTGAGCAGAGGCTGTGGATCCTGGTGCGTGTAATTTCCCTTGGATTCTGGAGAGGCTGTGACAATTTGGCTGTTTCCCGCTCTCTCATTGCTTTGATAGATTCCAACTTCACAGAAGTCTGCATCAAACATAGGGCTGACATTGAGCAGTGATTAGTGCTGGAATAGGCTCTGGGCTTCTGTAGCCTGAAAGTAAGAGTTAAAGGAAAACTTTTTGTGGGAAAAGGAGACGGGCAGAAGAAGAGCTAAAGTGAAAACGCCAGCAGAAGTAGATAGATTGGGCTTTGGGAAACTGAGTAGAAAGGGGTGTAGCCGGCAAAGAGGCGAGGGATCAAAACAGCGTGGGGAGTGTGTCAGTTAACAGTGGAGGCAATTAGTGTCGTCGCTGACCGTTTCTGCCACCCTGAGCCAGGGTAGCTTGATTTGGACAAGCATTAACAACCCAGGCGAGAACTCCCAATGGAGTCTATCTAATTTCAGAATAGAGGGCTGTTTCTATTGTGTTCGGGAGTAAATGAAATATACGAGCTAACTGCAAGGGTTCTTTGCTACTGAAGACTGCAGATACAATGCATCCTTTTGCAGACTTGTCTTAGAGAAATTTAGAAGGAGATAAGTTTTTTTTTTAAACATTGAACTATAAATGTTTATAATTTTCTCTTTTCCTATTTACGACTTTAAATAGTGGTATGTATTAGAAGCAGCAGACTACACAAAGGTACAGTCTATACACTGTGAAATCCACACAGGTCTACAGTTTGAGGAATTTCGACAGATATTCACACTTTTGAAACAATTGCTACAATCAAGATGACTGAATTGCTTCTTCTGCTCACTCTGCCATCCCCACCTGCTCTCTTTGATCTCCCAAGCAGCCACTGAGATCTGCTGTGTGACAACATAGAGCCACTGTGTGTTCTGCAGGTTTAAGGAGGTGGTACATACACTTTTGTGAGTGGCTTCATTTACTCGGAATGGTGACTTGCCAGAGCCCTTTTCTCCGTAGTTTACTGTAGTAACGTGGGCTTTGTTTCTTTGTGTTTAAGATGGGGTCTCATCATGTAGTCTGGACTAACCTGTGTTCACTGTCTTGTCTCTCAAGGGCTGGCTTCACAGGCATGTTCCATCATGCTTGGCCTTGTAGTTTTGAAATCCGATACTGTAAATTGTCTAGAATTGCTTTTCCTTTTAAAAATTATTTTGATGATTTTAGGCCATTTGAAAATATGTTAGAATTAGCTTTTTTTCTGTTAAAAATGTCTGCTGGGTATTTTTTGCAGACAGTAGACAACAAGCCAACATATTCTGCTATAATATTCAGAGAACATTCAGGAGACGGTCGATACAGCTCTCAGAATAGTTGACTGACAGCAAAACACCTCCAGTTTAATATCAAAGCAAGGTAGAAAATGTTACAGAACAGAAGAGTAAAAAATCTGGAGTCCATCCTGGAGGAGTCTGTGTGGTATTGGGAGTTCTCCCTTCACAGAGACAGGAAGTGGCCAGGTGACCAGAGCCTTGGCATAAGACAGACAGCTTTAGAAAATCTATACTCTACTTTCAGTAACAGACATTTTAAGGAGAGGAAGGAAAAAGAAAAAGATGGGAGGAGGGAAGACACTGAAAATGAAAAACTCTCTTGCCAGCATTCTACCTGAGCACCAAAGAGATGTTATTAAAAAACAAAAAGCAAGTGAACAAGCAGAGCCACCGTGGGATACTATTTTAAAATGATCTCTCCTGGTCCCAGGCACCCAGTGAGTTGCACTCTTAGGAAACTTAGAGCAAATGCTGCTACTATATACTAAAAAGTGACCAGAATACCTCTCAATTATAGGGAAGAAACTTCAAATCAAAATTGTGCAGTACTCAGTGAGGGGGAACCTGGATGGAGCCAGCATCTTCAAGGGGACATAGGTAGAGTGCATTGGAGTGAATCTGACACCAGTATGACTTGCCCAGTGGGTAGGGCCAGCACTTGTGACCCAGCCTGGCGAAAGACCATCTCATATCGAGAAGAGTATTCACCACCCAATACCTTGAAGAATGCCCATGGAACATCTGTGTAAAGAACTGCCCAGGGGTGTGAGGGGCATTTGGGAGTCGTGGAAGGAACAGGAGGGCAAGGCTGGAGCAGCGAGGAAACAGACCATCCAGACAGTGTGCCTCCCGCCCGGCCTCTCCATTTCACATTTATCCGTCTGTTTACTATCCCTTGCCAGTTTTACAGCCCAGCTCTGTTCTGTTCTGCTCTCGTTACCTCTCCTTTTTCTTTACCTTTTCACTAGTCTTTTACTTTTCGGTTGATAAGCTTTTCCCTGGAAGACGAGCTAACCTAGTCCGTGGGGTGCAGGCGTCTCAGCCTTCTCGGAGCTGGGGCTGCTTTAGGCTATCTGATTGCGTTCCTCACCTCCCACTCATTATTCAACCTTTGGTCACAGTTGCCTCATCTCTCCTCTGCCCCCTCTTGTCTCCACCTCCTCTCTAATCACAGACTCACTCTTTTTCCTACGCACTTGCACCGCAGGATCTCAGCGCGCACAGTTCTCTCTCTTTTCCTTTACTTCTTAAGGTGTTGAGAGCTTAAGAGGGGGCGGTTTTTATGTGACTGACACTGTGATTTACCTTTTGATAGGATTCTACTCTTAGGGGAGTACTAGGAATGGGGTCTGATGTCCTCACCACCGGGATGGTAGAGAAGGGTGGATTACTACAACGTAATCCATCTTGAACATTGCAACTCGTCTCACATAAATAATTATAATAAAAAAATCACTCATTGGTCAACCGCAGGTGCAAGTACCAACACAAAACCCAATCAACATGAAAAAACAGCAACATGACTGCTCCAGAAATTACCAGTCCCACTAATGGCTTCTCAGTGAAAGAAAATTAGATGTCATTCCAGACAAGGAATTCAAAAGAATGATTATAAATTATGTTCAAAGAACTTAAAAAAGACACAAACCCCTGAATAAATCCCAAGATAACAAAAAATGCTGAATGAAATAGGAAGCCAATATAGGATATGAAAGTAGAATTCAATAAAGAGATAGAAATAGTAAAACAAACAAACTGGAAATGAAAAATTCAAGAAGTTAAATAAAAGCCTCTGTGGAAAGATTCACCAATAGGATGGATCTATGTGACGACAGACTATCAGGGCTTGAAAGCAACATACAGGAGTTGAAAAATTCAGTTAACTCCAAAGATAAATTAATAAAAATACATGAAGGAAACCTTTGAGATCTATAGGGCACTACGGAAAACCTAAATCTGTGATTCACGCTGTGCCCTCTTTCCTAGGACACCTGCATCCATGCCTATCCACGCCAGATAGGGCACTACAGACCAACAAGTTGAGCTTAGAGAACCAGTGAGTTTACTGGGGTTACAGAAAACGGATGACTCACAGGCAGCTGAATCACTGAAAAGTCCATTCTGCATGGGCAATGACTCATGAAAGCTGCATCCCTGGAGCTCCCCACAAGACCCACAGGCAGAGGAAGAGTCTTTCTCCAGCGAGGAGTTAGTTACTGCTTGTGTCATAGAGTGGAGGAGCCTTGGGATCTTGAAAGCTTCATCAGTTCTGCGATTTGGAAGCTTCTGCTTCCTTCCCAAGCCTTACAAGCTTCCTTCCTTCCCTCCAAGAGGGAGGGTTATACTTTGGAAGAAATTGCTACACAAGACACAGACTTAGAGAAGAACAATTTCATTCTAAAGGCTTAGAAACATTCTCAATAAAAAAAATAAAATCACAGAAGAACATTTCCCAAATCTAGGGGAAGAGATGTATATCCAGACAACATCTAGAACTTAACAGACAAAACCAGAAAGGAGCCTTCTCACATCATGTCAAAAAATACACAGAACAAAGAAAATACACCCAAACTTGCAAACGAGAAACACCAAATCATACATCAAGTATGGGGTTGGGTGGGGTCATCAGAATAAGAGGTGATTTCTCAATGAAAACTTTAATTTCAAAGCTCAGGAAAAAAAAAGCAGCCTAAGGATAAGCCAAAGACCAACCACACACACTCGCCACACTGACTATCTGAACACAGTGATGCTCTCTCCAGATGGATCCCTCTGTGCATCTTCAGACAAGCATGGTCAGGCTATGCTCTGGGATCTCGATGAAGCCAAGCACCTTTACACACAAGATGGTGGAGACATCATCAATGCTTTGTGTTTAAGCCCCAGCTGCTACTGGCTCTGTGCTGCCACTGGCCCCACTAACAAGATCTGGGACTTGAGGTTGTGTGTGTGGGGAACCACTGTAGATGACCTGAAACAAGAAGTTACCAGCACCAGCAGCAAGGCAGAGCCACCTCAGTGCCCCTCCCTGGTGTGGTGTGCTGATGGCCAGACTCTATGAGTTACACAGACAACCTGGTGTGAGTGTGGCACGTGGCTATTGGTACCCACTAAATGTTTAGGACAGAGGTTTAGAAATAAAACTGGATTTCTGTAAAAAAAAATAATAGAAGAAGCAGTCAACCTATCTTACTGTACCCCAAAACTCTGTCGTAATTGAAGGAGTAATTAAAAAAAATCTCCAAAGTAAGAAAAGCAAAGTGAATTCATAGCTAGTTCTACAGAAGATATGCAAACAAATCCTTTGGACTAAAATACAAGTAAGCACATCCATGATGCTGAAGTAAAGAGCAAGTCATGCTCCAGTGTAGGGAAGCAAATGAGGAAAATAAAAATACCAAGTACTACAACTCTTGCGTACTAGAGATGCCAGTTTCCCATCCAAAAGACACAGAGTAGTACATTGATTTGAAAGAGAGGATCCATCTATTTTTGACTCCAGGAAATGTACCTCACCAAAGGGGCAGATGAAACCTTAGATCAAAAGATGGGAAATGTGTTTTAAGCAAATGGAATGAGGAAGCAAGCATCACTCTTATAATGTCTGCTAACAAAGACTTCAAGTGAAAATAGGGTATTTCAAGTCCTGAAAGTTAATAACTATCAACCAAGATACCTAGCAATGTTATTTTAATGGAGAAATTTATGGGTAAATAAGAGCATTTGAAGACAAACATAAGTCAATGCAACAATAACTTAGCGAGGAAATGCTTAAAGGAATATCACACACACAAGGAAAAGACAGTTTCATCCACAAGAACACAGGTGCCGTGGCTAGGGTTCCCATTGCTGTGATTACACACCAGGAGCAAAGGAAAGCTGGGGAGGAAAGGGTTTATGACATGTTCACATCTTATTCCTTCACAAAAAGGAGTCAGGACAGGAACTCAAACAGGGCAGGAACCTGTAGGCAGAAACTGATGCAGAGGCCATGAAGGGGTGCTGCTTACTGGCTGCTTACATCATAGCTTACTCAGCCCCGAGGGATGGCACCACCCACAATGGGCTGACCCTCCCCCATCAATCACTAATTAAGAAAATGCTCTACAGGCTTGTCTACATTCTGATCTTATGGAGGCATTTTCTCAATTGAGGGTCCCTCCTTTCAGATGACTATAGCTTGTACTAAGTTAACAGAAAACTTGCTAGCACATCAAGAAAGAATGTGTTTCTTGAAGGGAAGAGATCAACAGAGAACTAGGAAAGAACTGCTTCTGTTCAAAGCCACAAAGGTGCAAAAATTTTATACCAGCAGGAGAGGAGAAAAGATCTACCAATAAACAAAAGCACCAGAGAAATGACCAACAACAGCACCAGAAAAACCAAAACCTCACCAACTAAAAGACACAGGGCAGCTGACCAGATGGATAAACAAGATCCAACTATCCATTGTCACCAAGAAATTCACAAATCTAGAAAAGACATTCAGAATTTGAGAGTCAAAGTTGCAAACAAAGTTACCAGGCAAACGGAAGCTGAAAATGAGCTGGCATTGCGACTCTTATGTCTAGTGAAGTAGATTTCCAGCCAAAGCCAGTCAGAATAGGCATGGAAGGCCAACACCTGGCCATAAAGGAACAATTCATCAAGAGGATATAACCATTATAAATACATATGCACTGAATCTCTGGCACCTTGGCTTCATGAAGCACACACTGAAGGACATGAGAGACCTGGTCCTGATGCAATATCACTGCGAGACCTCAACACCCCACTCTCACGTTTAAAAATCACATCCAACCTACAAAACATCAAAGAAGCCTCCAATCAACTGGATTTAACAGACACAGAACATTCCACTTGTGATCGGGAACTCACGTTCTTCTCATCAGTGCTCAGAATCTTCTCTAAAGTCAGCCACATTATAGGAAATAGTCTTAACAAACACAAAAATTACGATAATTTCCTCCTCATCTCAGCATGCAGCAGTGGAATAAAAGTATAAAATAATAACTGCAAGACTAACCTCGAAAATACGCAAATATTTGGAGACCAAGTGCTACATAAAAAGTTCTTATTGTGTATAATGTTTTACTCCCCCAAAGGAATTATCCCTTCATGTTCATTAAATTTTTAGATTAGTATATAAAGTATTTCAAAATGTTTCAACATGGCATATTTTTAAAGATAACATTTATTTATTTACTGGGGAGGGGCATATATGTGCCACAGTGCACACGTAGAGGACAATCTGCATAGGTCTGTTCTCTCCTTCTACCGTGTGCGTAGTCGGTTGTTTTTACTCTTTGCTCTTTGCTCTTTTGGGGAACTCACCACCCAGTCCCTGAATAATCACATGGAGGGTTATTCTTACTTTTGAATGCCCGACCTTAGCCTGGCTTGTTTCTAGCCAGCTTTTCTTCACTTAAATTATCCCGACTACCTTTTGCCTCTGGACTTTTATCTTTCTATTCTATATAATGTTCCTTACTCATTACTCTGTGACTTGTTGTGTAGCTGGGTGACTCCCCTCTCCTTTTCTCCCTCCCCGATCTTTCTTCTCTTCCTATTTATTCTCTCTGCATGCTGTCTCCCACCTAGTTCTCTCTTCTGCCTAGCTATCGGCTGTCTACCTAGTTACTATACCAACCAGGTGTTAAAACACGGGCAACATAGCACACTGAAAGACAGGTGAAGTAACTGAACTTCACAGAGTTAAACAAATGCAACGTAAAAGAATGTGACACGTCTTTGCATCATTAAGCAGATGTCCCACAGCACAAACAAACACGTTTTCAATTAATATTCCACAAAGCATGTGGGTTCTGGGCACAGAATCCAGGTATTCCAAGTATTGGTGACTCCTGAACCATCTCACTGGCTTTCATGTATGGTTGTGTGTGTGTGTGTGTGTGTATGAGCGCAAATGTGTTCCAGGTCAACTTTTAAGAGTTGGTTCTCTCTTCATCAAGGATCCAAGTATGGAAAATATGGAAATATGGAAAAATTACTATTCTATTCTCAATAGAATTATTCATATTATAGGATGTTTTCTTTACACTTCTATGAACTTCTGATCAAAGCACGAATAGATTTTTTTTTTCCCACTGAGTTTTCAAAAGCAAACTTATTTTCATAGTATTTTTATTTTCCTTGTCTGTGATGGAACTTTTGCCACCTTGTCCCTGGGCTTAGGAGTTTCTGTTGCAACTTTAGTAGAAGTTGACATTGACACGAATTTAGGAAATGAGATGATTTTTAGGTGTAGACCAAAGAGAGAGTCTTAATCCTGTTCTTAATGAATCCCTTCTCCCTGAGGCACCTTGACTCTGTATCAGAGAGGACAAGCCAGGTAAACCCTTTTGCTACTGGCCAGTGCAGCCCTGTGAAGAGTGAGGCCCAACGTGCAGGGCTCCCTTCCTTGGGCTTCAGAGCTTCGTGAAGCTTGTGCCCAATTCATCTGGGGAGTGTTCAGTGTGGGTCTACTTCACAGAGAATCTGGAGCGGGCCCTGAGTATGGTGTCACACACCTGTAATTCTGTGCTTGGGAAGCAGAGGCAGGAGGATTGTGAGAAGTTCAAGTCTGTATATACAGCAAATTTCAGGTTATTCATGGCTATATTGCAAGGGCTTTGCTCAAAGGGGGGAAAAATGAATCTGGAGGAGAATTTGGCTTTCCTGTTCCCGTAGAGGAAGCGAAACAACCTTAGGAACTGGAGGAGAGCTTGCTTGCATTGAAGTGTAGAGTTCACGCAGGGAACACTTTGGGACCCTCTAGCCGCTGAGTCTAGCTAGTTCTGGTCAGAGTTTCTTCCTAACACCTCCCTTATCCTGGTAGTGAAGGAGCAAAAGCTGCGTCTTCACCCCTCTGCTGCCTACTTCCTCAAGCTTCTAGTACAAGAGACGGGAAAGGGATGTACTTCCAAATTTGGAAAGAACGGGAGAGTGAAATTCTTGCTTGGTTCCCAAAGATTTTTTTTTTGGGTTTTGTTGTTGTTGTTGGTTTGTTTTGTTTTGTTTTTCTGTAGCTTTGGAGCCTGTCCTGGAACTAGCTCTTGTAGACCAGACTGGCCTCGAACTCACAGAGATCCACCTGCCTCTGCCTCCTGAGTGCTGGGATTAAAGGCATGCGCCACCACCGCCCTGCAAGATTTTTTTTTTTAAAGCACACTCTGTCCCATCTCAAACCATGAAGTAGAGTTAGCTTGGATTATGAGCCGAATATCTGATCCCTTTCTGCATTTCTTATTTGGGACAAATGTATTATTTTTCTTTGAACATCTCCAAACTAGAACCAGTTTCTCTTTGTAAATTGCCCTCAAGAAAGAGAACGAATTTTTAGAAGTGATTTCGTGGTGGGTGAGTGGGTCAAGAGACACAGGCAGCTAACTCCGATAAGCTGGCACATAAGCCTCCAGATACCACCCAGGTTGAATGTCAGATAGAAATTCCCACCTGTCTAATTTTAAGCTCTATTTCCTGCTGGTTTATTTTTGGGGGACACAAAACATAACTTTTCTATTTAGATTTCAAGGGAATGTGCATAGAAGCGCTAAACAATGGACGCTTGTTTAAGCATCAGGAACAAACGGAGGGCCTAGAAGTTGGGAAGGGCACTTAGAACAGGAACCACGGAGAGGGAAGTTTAAGCAGGCTTGCAGCAGGCATTGCAGCATTTCTAGCCTGTGCCTCTTTACACGTAGGACTTCTCAGCCTCTTGCAGGTGGTGACCCTGTGAACATGACGTCACTTGTGTAAACAACAAGGACAGAGGTACTACAAGGAGGTTTTAAATGAGGAGACTTCCTCAAAGACTCTAGAACTTATTTCTAATGTTCATATTGTATGGGTTGGACCACAGACACTAGTTCTTATCCCTTACCTTTCTTCTTCTTCTTCTTCTTCTTCTTCTTCTTCTTCTTCTTCTTCTTCTTCTTCTTCTTCTTCTTCTTCTTCTTCTTCTTCCTTCTTCTTCTTCTTCTTCTTCTTCTTCTTCTTCTTCTTCTTCTTCTTCTTCTTCTTCTTCTTCTTCNCTTCTTCTTCTTCTTCTTCTTCTTCTTCTTCTTCTTCTTCTTCTTCTTCTTCTTCTTCTTCTTCTTCTTCTTCTTCTTTAGAGAAGGGTCTTATTATGGAGAGCAGGCTGGTCTAAAATTCTCTCTCCCAGGAACTTGTACTGAAGGCATATGCCACCACATCTTTTAGTTTTTCTTTGTAATATGAACCTCTGGAATGTATAGAATTGAACGGTCCCACGACAACACGTTGGCAGAACTGGGCACAGAAAGAAAGCCTATTAGTCCCCAGAGGAGAGCTCTGTCATATTGTAAAGGTCTCCAGTTTAGAGTCAGCAGGGAATGTTTCGGAAATGGAGAGATGAGGCAATTTTTAAATATTATCCCAGCTAGACAGTAAATGACTTCTATTAAGAAGACAACAGTATACTGATATGAGTCTAATAAAGGAATATGCATAAGTGGTAAACAAATAAGTGCTTTAAAATTTTAATTACTACATATTTTAAATAGATCTTGACTTATTTTTGGCACAAATCAAGGCATAATTCTTTCCTAAGTAGTCAACCAAAGGCCGCAGCATGATTTATTGAACAATTTTTCCTTATATCACTAATCAAATTCTGCCTTTATAATATACTTCATATACCTCCAAATTCTTTCTCAGCCCCTACACATCCTAACAGCAGAATTCCAGTTCTAGGCTCTATTCTGCAAGTCTTAATTATCCAAGCATTCCCTCACAGAGGGGCTGGTGTACGCATCCTCCATGTCTCTTTTCATAGTGTTTGATAATCCCATTTATTATTTCAAAAAATTAAACATTTTAAATATCATTGTTCAATTTTTGTGTAACCTGAAATCAGTGGAGTGTCTTGCGATTACCTGCTCTGAGTAAGATATTTGGCTCATCACCAATGAGCATTAGCTTTTTATTCAACCTTTTATGACCTTCAAGTAAACTGAAATTTATCCATATAGTGTTAGTAAATTTTTATTATGCTTTTATCTAGATGATTATTCTTTGTCAGTTATAAAGACTTGGCATTGTATCTTAATTAGAGCATTTGGTATAAAGGATTAATTGGTTTCCATATTATCTATGTAATTTTAGATTCAAGTCTCTTGGAGAACATTTACATTTTAAATAGTTCTTAGTGTCTACAATATCTCTGGCTGAATAATCAGACTTTCAAAATCCATGCTGAAGAATGGAAATGGGCATTTAAAAATGATAGTAAATACACCACATGAAATTTATCTTTTAACCATTTTGAAATGTACATTTGGGTGAATAACACATTTTATTATGTATTTGGTTATGGCCTAGACTTCAATGAAGTGATACAGGTCCTTATTTATTTTTTTCAGCCAGAATGAAACCCAGGGTCTTGTTAATATTTGGCAAGTAACTACCTACTGACTTATCTTCCAAAGTATCTTTCTTTGGATGAGATTTTAGTTGCTCCCGTTAATTGCTGATATTTAAAATTTACATGGTTTTTATTTTCTAGGCAGGATATTGCTGTGTAGCCTTAACTGCCCCCAAACTCAATACGTAGGTCCAGCCTTGGTCTCTCACTTGTCTCTGCTTCTCCTCCTGAGTGCTAGATTTCAGGTCTGCACCACCACACTCAGATCCCAGATCCCACTTACTTCTTCCTTCCTTCCTTTCCTTCCTTCCTTCCTTTCTTTTTTTCTTTCTTTCTTTTTATCTTTTCCCCCAGGACAGGGTTTCTCTGTGTGTAACAGCCCTAGCTGTCCTGTAACTAGCTTTGTAGACCAGGCTGGCCTCCAATTCACAGAGATCCACCTGCTTCTGCCTCTTGAGTACCGGGATTAAAGGCATGCACCACCACTGTCCGGCCCCATTTTCTTTCTTAATCATCGACTAGGCGCTACCGTTTTTACCATATTATGTCTGCTTTCTTTATGCTCAGTTACCAATTTCAGGTCTCAGGCTAAAGCTACCAAGTTTCTTGGTTCCCCCTTTTCCTCTGTGTAATCTCACCATCCCCAAGTACTAATTTCATTAAGCCTCTTTTCTGTTAACAATTTCAAGTGGTTTCCAGTAGCTCACAGCTAAAAACAAACATCTAGCACTCAAGGCTTTGTGAGTTAGTTGCCACCTCTGCCTAGAGGCTGAACCTTCTTCCTTCACTCTGCCACAGCCGAAGTGACACACCAAGCAGAGTGGCTGGACAAGGGAGACACACAGGGGACCATCTGGAGAAGGAAGAGGCAACAACTAGGAAGCCCAGAGCAGAGATTTGACCCTTCTGTTTCCAGAGCTCTCAAATTTTCTCCCAGGAATTTTTTTTAATGTGAAAATGTTCCAATCTAGCCGGGCGGTGGTGGCGCACGCCTTTAATCCCAGCACTCGGGAGGCAGAGGCAGGCGGATCTCTGTGAGTTCGAGACCAGCCTGGTCTACAAGAGCTAGTTCCAGGACAGGCTCCAAAGCCACAGAGAAACCCTGTCTCGAAAAAACCAAAAAAAAAAAAAGAAAGAAAATGTTCCAATTTAAACTTGTCAGATATAATTTTTTATTTTTGAGAAACTTCCAAATGACTGAAAAAATATGTGTTTGCTGGCCCAGTCCAAGCCATGGGAAGGGGAATACAGTTGGAGACCCCATCCTCTGTTGTTCCTGCTACCTTAGGTTTTCTATGCCTACACTTATGGGAGTCTTGCTTGGTTGGAAGTGAGGCAGAGGCAGGCAGATCTCGGTGAGTTCGAGGCCAGCCTGATCTACAAAGGGAGTTCCAGGACAGCTAGAGCTGTAATACAGAGAAACCCTGTCTAGAAAAAGAAATGTTAAAATAGGTCCTAAGGGGCTTGGGAATTATCGCTGATTTTTTTCTCTCTCTAGTTTAGAGCAGTGGATCTCAACCTTCCTAATGCTATGACCCAGTAATACAATTCCTCTCATGTTGTGGTGACCTCCAACCATAAAGTTATTTTGTTGCTACTTCATAACTGTAATTTTGCTACTGTTACGAATAATAATGACAATATCTACTTTCTGATGGTCTTAGGTGACTCCCGAGAAGGTTTTTTTTTTTTAATTTTCGTTTTTTTAAAAATTTTTTTATTTTTGTCCCCAAAGGGGTTGCGACCTACAGGTTGAAACAGTTGGTTTAGAGTAATTTTATGGTTCCTGTGAAAGGTCATAGATATAGACGTAAAATTACTTGGACACAGTATGTTCTATCCGGAGACATTTAGCGGAACTGAAATTTTATTAACTCAAGTTTTGTTAAATATACGTTAAAATATATATGTTTTTGTGGGGGTGGTATTTTACAGGTCAAGTTCGTCAAGATGTCCACCATCCCCAAGCACTTCGGACTGACAGCCCGAGAAGAATCGTATATGTTTAAAGAACTTGAGAAGATTCGCCAGGAGTCCAAAAAAGAATGTCACCAGTTCAAGCAGAAGTTGGCTGTCATGCCGGCTATTGGTGAAAGTTCTGAGGATGACCGCGAGGATGACCAGGACCAGGAGGCTCGCCCGCGCAGTGCCAGAGCAAAGGGAAAAGTGTCCTGGGCTGCTAAGTTGTTTTCACCCTTGACTAAGGTGCAGAGCCCAGAGCGCCCCGCCGCGGCCGACCTGCAGGGGGCGCCACAGAGTACGCGGCTCGGTCCCGAGAAACCCGAACCCTTCTGCCCGCGGGACTTCTACCTGCGGAGCTCGGCGTTCCTGCGGCACGGTCCCCCCAAAGCGCCCCCCGCCATCGCCCGGCAGGCAGGCACCGCCAGGCCCGCGGTCCTGCTGCGCCCGCGCTCGCGTCTCAAGAGGCGGCACCCCAAGAGCCGGAGCGAGCGGGTGTCTAAGCGCGTGTTCCCCGTAAGCCCCGCGCACGAAGCCCCGGTGCTCGACTTGGCTCGCACCCGCTACCGACATGCCAGCTCCTTGTCCAGCCTGGGCAGCGAGTTCGACGACAGCGGACGGCTGCGCAGGATGCGGATCCACACCTACTACCTGCGTGAGGGCATGGGCGTTTCTCGGTGGTTCAGGCCCTCGACCAGAAGCGGGCGCGAAGGGAGCTCGACCAGCCAGGGGTCCTGGCTCCCGCAGGCGACACGCTTCATCCCCACTAGCATAGAGGAGATCATCGCCTCTCTGCAGTCCGAGGCCCAGCTGGCTTCAGACCAGACCATCAAGGAGCTCATCCAGAGCATCCTGGGCCAGAACTACGACCTCACAATGGAAGTAGGTGAACTAGACTATGTTTCTGCGTGTATGAGCTCTAGGTGATTATACATACACGTAACGTGCACATGTGTATACATTTCCGGCACCGGGAGTTTTACTTGGTGGCATGAGATGTCTAGTTGTGATATTGTCTGCCCCATGGTTTGGTGACTCCATTTAGACTTCTGCAGTAGTAGGTTTTCATATGGCTTTTCAAAGGGTCATAGTGTTAGTAGTCCTTTCCCTTACTCCCTCCTTTACCTTTCTCTTCCATCCCCTTCCCCGTATAATCTTCCTTTTCTAGTTTTCCCTCTGTCTCTCCACACTGCTATAGTCTGTCCTACCCACAGTTCCTTTCTATGTACCTAACCTCTGGGCTTATTCAGCTGCTAGCATATGTATTGAAAGCTTAAAAAAACTAACATCTGCATATAAGAGAAAAGAGACATTTGTTTTGTTGGGGCTGGATTACCTCACCCAGGGTGATTTTTTTGTCCCTAGCTCTATCCATTTACAAACAAGCTTCATCTTTTTAACAGCTGAATGATATTTCATTGTGTGACTATACCATGCTTTCGTTACCCATCCATCAGCTGATGAACATTTAGGCTGTTTCCAATTTCTGGCTCTCATGAATAGAGAGCAGATATGAACACAGATGCACAAAGGTCTCTGCAGTAGGCTATTGAGTCCTCCGGGTATATATCCAAGAGTGGTATAGATGGACCTTGAGGTAAATCTATTCCCAGTTTCTTGAGGAATTGCCACACTGATTTCCATAGTGGTGGTACCAGTTTGCACTCCAACCAGCAATAAATAAGTATTTTCCTTTCCCCACCTCTTTGCCAGCATGAGCTATCATTTATTTTACTGATCTTGACCATTCTGACTAGGATTGGATGGAATCTAAAAGTACTTTAAAATTTTTTATTTATTTTTATATTTTCTTTATTTTTTTCAGATTATTATAATTAAACATGTCTGCCTTTCTTCCCTCCAACCCCCTCCCCCATACACTTCAAATTTATGGTCTCTTTCTTCACTAATTGTTATTGCACACATATATGTATTTGTACAGAAACATATTCCTAAATATAACCTGTTGAGTCCATATAATGATACTTGCACGTATGTTTTCAGGGCTGACCTTTTGGCACTAGAAAACCGATTGGTGTGCTCTTCCCTGGGGAGGGCCACCTCTCCTGCTCCCAGCCTTACTCAGTTGCCTATAGTTCTTTGTTTAGTGTTGAGGCCTCCTGGGCTTTTCCCCATGCAGTCTAGAATGTTCACCGCTCACCTTTGGGCAGTCGTGTTGCTGAGACTTGGTGAGTGTAGCTTCAGATGTTACTAGGAGACACAATCTCCCAGAAAATTCCCTGAACTTCTGCCTCTCACATTTCCTTCCCCTCTTCTACAGTGTTTCATGAGCCCTAGGTACTGGAGTGTTTTGAAAAACGTATGCTTTGGGACTGGACATCACAGCCCTGCATTTTGATTGGGTGTGATTTTCTATAGTGGTCTCTGTTAGAAAGAGAAGTTTCCTTGATGAAGGTGAAGACTACTCTTACCTGTGGGTATAAGGGCAGATGTTTGTAGATTATTGTTAGGGATTATGCTGGTGTAGACAATTAAAGGCTGTAGATTCTCCTCCAATAATCATGACCACTAGCATTGAATAGTTAACTAGGTTTCCAATACCAGATGTGGCATCCTTCGTTATGAGCAGATCTCCAGTCTGATTGGAGAGCTGCTGGTTATTGCCAAGGTATGTGTGCCACTACTGCAAGAAGAGTTATCATTCCATGCTGGTCTTTGACGTTATTCATAGGCGTCATAGCTGGGTAGGACTGAAGGCTGCCTTTCTCCTTTGGAAGTTTGTATTCTGCCTCTTAACACAATGAAAGGCAGTCCTCGGGGAAGGGGCATTCAGGTCAGTGCCAGATCAGGGGTCTCTGGCCCTGTTTCTGAAGGGCATGGTATCTTCAGCAATAAGGATTTAACCTTCCATCTCTGGGCAGTAACCAAAAGCAACAGCTGTAGGTTGTATGTTTTAGAAGTCTCTTAGCCTTGGCCATCGACCCAAAAGACAGCTCCTCATTTCTGGTATTGGGGTTTTGTTAGGTGGTCTTTGGTACTTGGAGGGATCAGTGTCAGTCCAAATGAGAAAGTTCATTAACAGTAGATACGTGTATTTATACACTGAATTCCTACGTGCATTATGGTTTTTTAAAAGGGGGAAATAGTTAATAACATGCTTCCTTGTGTCTTTTCAGACATCTTTCTTGCTATTTTGCCCACCTCCCACCCTTTTCTGTCTTTACATCCCTCTACTTCCCTAAGGAGCCCCTTGTCCTCCCATTTACCTGATCTGATTGCTAGTCCCCCTCTCTATTGCTCCCCAGCCCCCCTATATTGGTGTGATGGTTTGAATAAGAGTGGCCCCATAGGCTCATGTATGTGAATGTTTAGTCATCAGGGAGTGGCCCGACTTGAGAAGGATTAGGTGATGTGGCCTTGTTGGTCAACAAATGTTCAGACATCCACACTGGATAAGCCAGGGTGTTCTCCTGTGGACAACAGGAGCTCCTCAGGCATTCACACTGGATAAGCCAGGGTGTTCTCCTGTGGACAACAGGAGATGTTCAGACATCCACACTGAATAAGCCAGGGTGTTCTCCTGTGGACAACAGGAG
>JAQHUG010000132.1:2757934-2776063 GCA_028555095.1 Dicrostonyx torquatus
AAGCCAGGGTGTTCTCCTGTGGACAACAGGAGATGTTCGGACATCCTCACTGGATAAGCCAGGGTGTTCTCCTGTGGACAACAGGAGATGTTCAGGCATCCACACTGGATAAGCCAGGGTGTTCTTTGGTTGGCAGACTATGCTCAGAACAAGAGCTGAAGGAGGCTGCTTGGGTGTACTGGTGTCCTTAAATGTCCATTTCATTTTTTTTTCTGTGGGAGGGTTATAGCTCTTCATTTCTCCTTTGTAAAGAATGTGATCTGTCCCTGCTATATCTTCAAACTCTCCTTTCCTTCGGCAGACGAGGTCTTCCACTTTCTGAGCACTTCTCAGTCTCAGGAAACTCTGGAGTTGCAAGAAGCACCAGGTGCCTCTCCTGCTCCCGCTGGCAAGTTTGCACAAACAGTTCCTGTGGTGACATTTTGCCTGTCCATTTCTTTGGTCCTCCTTTGACCGTGTTTAGCTGTTTCCTTCAGCAAGCCCCATAGTTATCCAGTGTCCATCCTGTTTTATTTGCCTTGGCACAGTCTCTGTCAGCAGTCTATTAAATGTGTGTGGTTCCTTATACAAGTTATAGAAAGACACATAAAGAAATAATAATAGAGGTTTATCCTCTGCAATCTAAAACCCTCTGAAGATGGACTTCATATTTCAGATTTTCTTTTTAAGTTTGTTCAGCTGCTAATCTATGAAAACATTCTGAAACACCCCCACCCTCTCACACCCTCCACGCCTAATAAATGATACCCAACCGGTGTATTCTTTTTTAAAGTTCTGCTTCTCAGCTTCTCTTTCTTTGTGAGACAGTGTCTTGCTCTATAGTCCAGAGGAGCCTAGACCTGACAGTACTCTCCTGTGCTGGTGCTGGGATCACAGATGTGCACCATGTCATTGGCTGTAAGCTATTTTTAGCTAACCAGACTAAGAAATGCTTATTTATTATTTATATGGATTTCAGGTCTTAGTACAAGGTGTGTGTTTGTTCACACACATGTGTATGTGCATCTGTGCATGTATGCATACACACAGATGATGGATTTTTTTAAAATATAAAACTAAAACTGGACTATACATATACTTCAGCTTATTTTTGAAATGTGTTAATGAATATACATCAATAAGTATGTTATATTCTTTTAAACAACTAGGTAGTGCTGTGTACTCTTTAAACAATTTCTTGTCTCTTTGTTCAAATTTCAACTTTATCTTGGGAATAAGTTTTTGTTTGTTGAAAGTATATTATAGAAATCTATTGAGATCCAGGCAGTGAAAATAATCTATATTGTCTGAATGACACCAGTACAGTCAGAAAGGAATGGTTGGGCTCATTTTTTCTACTCTTCATGCTTTTTGTAGGACTTTGTTTTCATAACATAGTTTCTTATGGTATTTCCAATGATATAATCATTAAGAATCTCCCTATGATTATCATCAAGCCAATTTATACACACACACACACACACACACACACACACACACACACTTTGAGATAGGGTTTCTTTGTGTAGCCCTGGCTGTCCTAGAACTTGCTTTAGACAAGGCTAGCCTCAAACTCAGAGATCTGCCTGATTCTGCCTCCCAAGTGCTGGAATCAAAGGTATATGCCACCATGTCCAGCAAATTTATACTTTTTTTTTTTGGTTTTTTGAGACAGGGTTTCTCTGTGGCGTTGGAGCCTGCCCTGGAACTAGCTCTTGTAGACCAGGCTGGTCTCGAACTTACAAAGATCCACCTGCCTCTGCCTCCCGAGTGCTGGGATTAAAGGCGTGCGCCACCACCGCCCGGCCAAATTTATACTTTTTAATGTATCACTTCGAGATCTATTATATATTTCGATGCTTTCCAAATATAAATATAGAATGTTTGTGTACTTTTTCATTTCAAAATGGAAAATAGAATATTTGTATTAGTTCTCATAGATTCCTTTTCTGTTAGCTGGCTTGGTTATTGCAGTAATTTTTAACCAAGCCAGAAACTGTTCTCGCAAAATCAATTTATTCTTTGTTGAATATAAGTGCAGTTTATTTACATGAGTTTTGCTTTGTTGAGATTGGAATACAGAATTACTTGAAAAATGAGATGTTAATTCAGATTATCTTCCCTATTGTTTAGTACAGATGCTACCCAATAATTTCTTTCAGTATCTATAACCAAATCCCTGATTTTGAACTGTGAAATGGCAAAGTCCGTGTGTATTTGAACCTTGAATGTGATCTGTCTTTTCATGTATGAAATTGGTTTGCAGTAAGATCTGTATATGTGAGGTGAAGTTAACAAAATGATGCTGACAATAATTTCCTTGCCTGGCTTCTCTAACTGCAGTTATTTGCACGTTAGAATGAAGTCATCCCTTGCCTGCTGTATGGATTGTTATTTCATATAAATCTTTTTTTTTGTAGCAAGGCATCTTTATTAAAATAGTAAATTCAACAAATATAAAAAATGAAAAATGTCAAGCTCTTCTCTTGAAAATTTACACCCAAAGGTAACCTGTATAAAAGAGGGGGGAAATATCTCACCAACACTTGAGTGAGAGAGGTATTTTAAACTCCTGAAGCAGGGTTCTAAAATTTCATAGGACTGAGAATGGAGAGCTGTTTTCTTTTCAGAGAAAACCATGGTACTCCCGACTAGAAATGAATGTCTGGTCTTGTTTACACTAGCAACCATCATCATCCTATGAAGAAAGAGGTTTGGCCCTATTTTGATAATGAGTTTTTCAGCAATGCTAGTGAATTTAAATTACTTTAGTACAAAGAGAATGTTTTCATTCTTTGTGCATAATTTTTTTTGTTCATGGAATATTTGAGATTAGTTGGACATGTAGGTCCTGTCTATAATCTATTACTTAGGAAGTGAAGTCAGGAGGATGGTCATGGGTTTGAGGGCAGCCTTGGATACATTGTGAGTTCCAAGCTATTCTAGTCCATGGACTAAGACTCGTTTTTGTTTTTTTATCCAACTGAAAAGATGGCTTAATAGTTAAGGCAGTGGTTCTCAACATTCCTAATGCTGTGACCCTTTAATATAGTTACATTGTGATGACCTCCAACCATAAAATTATTTTCATTGCTACTTCATAACCGTAATTTTGCTATTGTTACAAATAATTTTTTTGTAAAAAAATAATTTCATATAAATCTTAATTCACCTTTAGCTAATGTTTATCCTGACTATAATATAATATATTATAATATAATGTTGGACTGACTAACCCAAGGCCTCAGAATCTCCTTGAATGGAGGTGAAGCAGACACTATCTGGATAGTAAAATCAGCACTAATTACTTCATCAATGTTACAGAGTGCTGACCTTTTTGTTTTTTTTAAAATGACATCTTAAAATTTGCATGCAAATGGATGAAACTAGAAAAAACCATTCTGAGTGAGGCAATCCAGACCCAGAAAGATGAACATGGTATGTACTCACTCATAAGTGAATACTAGCTGTAAAGCAAAGGATAATTGCCTAGTTCACGACCCTAGAGAAGCTAAGTAAAACATATTTTTATTCTTTTGGCTATTCATGTACATATACAGTGTATCTTGATCATATCTACCTCTAACTTCCCTCCTTCCCCTCCACCCAGACCCCTTCAGAGTGTGCCCCTCCTATCTGTGTGTTCCTTATTCTGTTTATAATCCAGTTAAGTCCAATTAGTGCTGCCTACATGAACATGGGCAACCTACCAGTTGCCACACTCTGGGATAAAAATGACTTGCCCTCTGTGACTAGCCATCATTTGTCAAAAGTTCTTCAGCTTTGGTTGGAGCCTTATTAGCCCTTTCCTCATCCATGTTGGAATTATTAACTGACTTGATCTCTTCGGGTCTCCTGCCATTAACTGTAGGTGGAGTTTCTCTGTGTCCCAGCAGCTGCTCCCCAAACCCACACAGACTTATTAATTATAAATTCTTGGCCAATATCTCAGGCTTATTACTAGCTAACACTTACATTTTAACTAACCCATATTTCTTATCTACTGTCTCCCACATAGAGCAATACCTTAGCACGACAAATGTATCTCTTTCTCTCTGTGTCTCATTGTGATTCTGAGACTCCTCCCCTTTTTCTTCATGCTCTCTTTTTGTCTCAAGTCCTTTCTACCCTCCACCTGTCCCGCTATTGGCCAGCCATCTTCTTTATTAAACCACTCACTGTGACATATGACACAGGATGAAGGACTATTCCACAGGTAGCCATAGCTGCCGTGTTCATGAGTACAAGGATGATGTTATGCCCACCAGACATCATTTCTCAGCACTGCAGTTCACCCTCCAGGTCTTACATTTTCTCTGCTCCCTCTTCTGTGATACCCCCTGAGCACTGAGGGCATTGACACTGATGTCTCATTTTGGGCCGAGCATTTAAGTCATTTATTCTCAGCACTTTGACAAACTCTGAGTCCCTCTGTGGACTGCTACCCCCTGTATGAAGAAGCTTCTCACACCAAGTGTGAGAGCATCACTAGTCTATATTAAACATAATAATTAGAAGGTAATTTGACAAAGCCTGTGTCTCTAGCAAAACAGTAGTGGAGTAGTGGGTTGCTTCATTAGGACATATTCCCTCCCCATATATTGGCCAAGTTTACAATGCCAGACACAAATTATCTTCCATGGAGCCATCTTGGAATCTGGTCAGAAAACAATTGGTTACCCCAGTAACAGTCATTACACCTGTGGGCATGTCGTGCCTGGTAGGTTGCATGCAGGTTCCACCACCATGTGAGTAAACTGGTGGCTTTTCTCCCCCATCAGTTGTATAGCACCTCTGTCGCTTTGAAAGCTATCCAGGAGGGAGGAATTTCAAGTCAATGCAGTTTGATTTCTTCATTTCTGAAACCAGCTGTGTCTTCAGCAATAAAATCCTATCGTCTAGCTATGGTACTAAACCCAGAGGAATGGTGAGAGACCTGTGTTGTTTGGAGGGGGTGTATACCAGTGACAGCAAGTTTCTCTTTAAAGCTTAGTATTAATTATTAAATTAATAATACCTTCCAATTTTTAGTATCTTTGAATTTTATAGTACTTTGCAAAAAATTCTCTCAAGTTATTTAAAGTCCAGATGTATATTATATAAGATCTGGTGGCTTTATTCTCCTGTCATGTGAACAGGAGAATATGGGACCAGGGAAAGATGGGACCAGCTTATAATTGTTTTTGGAACATATGTTACAAAAGTGAGTGGTCTGTCATGTTATGTTAGGTTACAAAGTAAGGATGTGGGCAAGAGAGGGTATTTTCTTCAAGAAAAACATAATAGTTTCTGAAGAATCCCAATTTATATTTTTCCTCAAATGGTCAGAGGAACAAATGAAATCTCAACATGAATTTCGAAGACCTGTCCATGAAGGATTAGAAGTTGCCTTGCAAGCTACTGTTGAGGAAGAAGGGGGCTCTCTTGTCCACTCCCAAGCTTCCCTGCTAGAAAACAGAAATGGAAAGTTTCTTTGTTGTCTTTTAACATACCTAAATCGGCTTGTCGTGGGTTTCCATAACACCTTTTCATACATGCTTTGCATTGGCTAATCCAACCCTTCCCTCCCATCCCTGCTCTCAGACCGTATTGTTGGTTGCCTCTGGTGATGACTTTTATTTAGTTTGTGTAAAACTAGAGGGAAAAGTCTATACACGCCAAGCCAGTAGCATGTAAGGATGATAGCAAGGCTAAGAGTAATACGGCTGCCTTGACAGCAGTTTGAATCAACTACGCAGCCCAGGGATGTTACAAACCAGCTTGTTATACTCGAGGAACTTTTTATTTTTTATTACTGAAAAGTACAGCATTTGGTTGCCCTTGAATTCAACAATCCTGTAACTCCCAACAGCCTGAAGCTAGGCAGCTGTACTTTTTTTCTTTTCTTTTCTTTTCTTTTTTTTTTTTTTTTACAGTGTTTGTTTTTAAAATAGAATAGGCAAACATGTGGGTCTTAAGGATGGGTAGATAAACAGTTTTGACAATAAAATCAAAATCTTGAAAACTAGCCAATTATAATCATGCTTAAGCATCTCTTATCCCAAATGAAAACAGGCTAGCAATTGCATAGTGCATTTTCTAACTGCATTGAATATATATTTCACCTTAAGGCTGATATTCCAAGGACCCATCCTTACTTCATTTCTAATGTGCTGAATCTTTGTCTCACCAAAGTGGGGAGGAATAGCTTGATGGATTTAGTCATATATGTTCTCATTGTGTGTTTTCATGATTGTGGCAGAATGAAAGGTTAAATTCCACGAAAATGGAACACACCCCCATTTAATGCACTGCCCTGGACATATTTTACTTCATGATGTTGTTACATAGGAAAGAACTTTCAGAGTTCTGGGGATTAATTATTCATAGTGTTTCTTGCCCCTGTTTTGCCTTAAAACAGTGTGTTGATCTGGAAACACACACACGCACACACTGTACTACAGAGAAGGAAACTTAGATCTCATTGAGGAAAGTGGTTTTTGCTAGGCCCTATGCCAATTAGGTTGGGCCTTGGACTAGTGAGCACTTCTGACGGGAGTGCGGAACTGTTGCGACTTGTTTTCTGTCACTCTGGGACTTTCCACTCTCTCCTTCCCTTTGTCTTCCATTCTTCTTCCCCTTCTCCACCTTAAGACCCAGAGCTCAAATATTATTCCTCACCATAACCCTCTGCTTTTAGATTTCTAGGGCGTGAGAACCTTCCTGTGGTGGGTTGGCCTTACATCCTCTTCACGATCATTTTGTCAAGACTACCCGGACCTGGGGAAGTCAGCAGCAGTTAGATTTCCTCATAGCCTCCTGCTGTGAATGGAGAGGGTACGGGATGGGACTGGAGCTGGAGCTGTAAGGGACCCCACTCATTGTCATCCACTGAAAGGATACGGAGTAGGACAAATGACACTGGTCACATCGGAAGTTGTTTATATTCTTGCTAGCCTGTACCATCAGCCACACACTCCTAATTCTGCTCATTTGTGTTAATTTCGCTGTGTGTAAAAGATTAGATCTTTGTGTTAGACAAGACTGAGTAACAGACCTGCTTCCTTTTTTTATTTTTAAATCTTAATAACTGTATTTGTTGGAAAGCTTTGATCTGTTTTTCTCAAACTAAATACCCGCATTTCTCTTCTTGGCTAGAAGTTATAGGTCCCCAGCATTAGGAGAAGAAAAGATATTTTGTTATAGATGAAGTCTTTCTTATCATGTATGGTGAGTTAAGGCCTTGCTGGAAATTATCAACAGATGGGCTGTGTAACTAGTCTTTACCAAGAATCCTCCCATGCCAGGAGGGGAAAGCCAGTGCTTCAGATATTATTTACATGGGGTTAAAGTATTATTGTGATAACTTTTCCCACATAAATCAGCACATTGGTCAACAGATTTATTCTACTTGTTAATAAGCTAAATCTCTCATTCACCCACCTTTTTTAGAGCTTGTCTGTCTTCTTCAGCCTTTACAGATGACATCATCAGTGAGATTCTTGCCCTTTGCTTGGCTCGCTACAAATTTATTAGGCACACAGGAGCAGATCCTAATGGAGCCAGACCTCATCATCTGAGCATGATTTCCCCTCAAGAACATTTCAAATCTTAAGATCTTCATCTCTTAATCCTTAGAAATAGGGTTTTAAGAAACGAAAGATTGAGTCAGCTGAGCCACCCATTGTTTTATATTATGCTATGGAGATCTACCTCATTGTGTTGTCTTTGGCAGGCGATTATTCTGAAAAGTGATTACTGACTATTATTCTAATAATGGGTTTTTATGTATAACTGCCCTGTTGCTCTTTGGGGTTAAGAGAAGAGACAAGAAATACTCATTCACAAGGGGAATTTTTGAAAAAGCTAAATGGAATGCATAATTCATAGAAACTGTCACTGGTAGGAAATCAAATCAGTTTAGCCAAACACTATGTTAAAAAGAAACAAGGAGTAAGTGGCAGGCCTGACAGGACTAGTTTTGGTTAGTTTATAGATCCAGATAACCAGGGAACCCAAAGTAACAGTGGCTTAGACTACATCAAAGTTTATTTCTTCCTTGTTAAAAAAAAAAAAAAAGGTCTTGTAAAAAGTTAGTGCAGGAGAGATATGGCATCTGGCAAGGCGAAGATCTAGATTCCTGTCAGCTAATAGCCCCTCCTGTGATCCTCATTCCCACGGTCTTCTTAAGGTCCAATATGGCTGCACCAGATATCTATCACATCTACATTCTTGCTGACAGGAAACCACTGAATAAGAGAAGCTCATGCCCAGAGTTGCTTGTAATTTTGGCTTATATTTTATTGACCCCAAATTTCAGCATACAAGCACATTTAGGTCCCAAAGAGAAAGAAAAATAAGGTAATTGTTGTTGGAACCATGTGTAAAATTACATTTTATTATTCTGAAAAAGAGGAGATGAGTTTATTAACGTGCGGGTGCCTCAGTTTTGTCATCTATGCAATGGAGCTAGTAATGCCATACAATTCTGCGAGGATAAAATTATCTTTAAAAAAATAGTTGTGTTTTAATTAATAAAAAAGAAATATTGAAACTGAAAAAATTGTGTTGTGTCTGCACGAACACACTTGCACGCTCCATCTTGAGTGCATGGATGCTCATCTAAGCCAAAAAAGGGCATTGGATCCCCTGAAAGTGGAGTTACAAGCATTTATGAGCCACTGAATGTGGCTGCTGGGAGCCAAACTGGCCCTCTGAAGGAGTGTCAAGCGCACTTAGCTACCGAGCAATCTCTCCAGCTCCAAAATTATCACAAATGAGGCAACACACAGTGAAAGACTGCATTCCACTTAAAGGCTCTGAGTACACATTACTGCATCAAACCCTGTCAAGCCGAATGGGCTGCATTCCCATCAGAGATGGGTACCAGTGTGCTTCTGTCTCTCCAACAACCTTGTTCATTATTTGATTAGCATTTGATAACCTTTGAGTTTTTGCTAATTTGAAAGTTCAAAGGCTTTCCAGCACTTCTTAGTAGTGGAAACTGTTTGCGGAGAAAACCTCTGCCACATTCAGTATCCCAGAAAGCATGTCTGTGGAGCCTCGATTGGGAAGGAGGGCCAAGGATCTAATTCATCAGCTCAGACTACTAATACGCTGTCCACCTGTAAGGGAGTTTTCACCCATTCATGTTATTGCATTCCTGTCCAGGAAAATTCTTGCCAGACTGAGAAACAGAAGCGAACAAATGAAGTTCCTGCTCTCTTAGGTTTGTAATCTAGAAGACATCGACAGAATAGACAAATTGGCAAGGCATTTTATTATCGTCAATGAGTTAAGGAAAATAACTATACGCTGCAAGAGGCAGAGAGTGAGAGGTTCAGAGTCATTTAAATAAGATAGGCAGGGAAGGGTCTTAAGAGACCAGGTCATTTAAGCACCCATCTGAAGGATGTACAGGGCAAGGCATACAGTGTTTGAATGGGAGAGGATTGGTGCAGCCAGAGGGAAGGGCAACAGCAAAGTCCTGAGGCAGAAGTGCCCATGTGGTACTGGAGCAAATGGAGGACTTGGATGGGGAGATGACATCCTAGAGGTAGCCAGAGAAAGCCATTCTAGCTCTTTCTTCTTATTTGATATATTTTATCCCTAAAGGGGAAATAAAGTTCATAATTATCTTTTCTGTCTGTATATTGATGTCAGTATGACTTATTTGTAATGTACTGGAAAAATGAGAATAACTTGCAATGAAATCTTATAATGCAATTGTCACAAGCTTTTGTCTCTTGATAATAAACGTATTTGGGTTGAAGAATATAAAGAACCATAGAGTGCAAGAAGGACCAGAAGATGGGAGAACAGTGTAGGCAGTGCTGTCAGCATTAGAGTGTACTACAGGATGCTAATATTAGACTAGTGTGTATTCAGCAAGAGACATAGCAATGCATGCTGAAACCAGTTAAGGACTTTTAAAATGGAAAAATGATACTTTGCTTAAATGAAACATCGGGTCTGTATTGTGACATGGGACAGGGCGAGGAAGGATGATAAGACAAAGAAACCAAACAAATCTGATAGCTTGAAATCTTAACACATCCGTTTCTGGTAAGAAGAATAATTTATTAACAGATGATAAGAGTACAGGATGGACTGGCAAAAAGGAAAATGACAGACACGGAGAAATAGACCTTCATGGATAGTTTTAGAGGAGAATAGCAGTTTAATTAAATATATAGCGTAATTAAAAATTAAGTGAGCAGCTTTAGTACATAATCCTTGAAAAAATTAACATTTTGTTAAAAATTCATCAACTAACAATAACATTCTAATACTGTTTCCTTATTAATGAACATCCACTTCTTGCCAGGCATTGGTGGTGCACGCCTTTAATCCCAGCACTCGGGAGGCTGAGGCAGGAGGATCTCTGTGAGTTCGAGGCCAGCCTGGTCTACAGAGTGAGTTCCAGGACAGGCTCGAAAGCTACACAGAAAAACCTGTCTTGAACCCCTCCCTCCAAAAAATTCCATTTCTGTTTCACAGAGCTGCTGATTCCATTATTCATGGGTTTCCTTATCCAGGGTGTATGTTTGTGTGTAACATATGTGTTTGGTGACGAGAGTGCTGTGAGCCGAGTGGCCACAACTCACACAGGGTTTCCAAGCCTGGATAACAGACAAACCTTTCTGTGCGTACATACAAAAAACGGCATGAGATCTGGCTTCGTACATTTATAAACTATTATATTTTACTGGCAAGTCTTCTAGAACTTGTTAAACCTATGCAGGTTGTGGTCGTAGACTTTGGTTTTTGTTTTGTGTTTAAAAAGGCATATTAAATTAATAACAACAATTATTATTATTATTGGTACAGCTAACCTGTAAAATAGTGTGGGTTGCTTTTGAGTATTTTAAATATACTTCCAATGGGTGTGTTGACTAGGTGGTGGGATCCACTACCCAGAGCTCCCTATGTTGTGTGCCATACTGAACACTTATGCTGAGGCATCCATCCGTACCCCAAACATTCCAATCCTTATGTGCCTCTGGGGCACACAGAAGTAATTTGCCACTCTTAGTAAGTGCTGTGAGAGTCATGTGCTGCCCCATTGCCTTGGCATGCCACACCTCTGTTTCTTTCTTTACAAGCTTGGTGCCTTTAGATTCTCCCTGTGAAGTGGTCCCAGGTCGTTTCTGTTTTCCACTCTCCATGCATACATCTCCCTTTGGTTTCCTCGGACTTAGCCACCGAGAGCTGGGCCCAGCAGCGTCCATGTATGCATCACTTCCCTGACAGTTTGCTCTGGCCCAGGAATTCAGTTCCTACCTGAACTCAGTTGTGACTTTTCTCCTGTTCCTTCTGTCAGGTTCCCTTGAAACCTGAGAACCAGGAAGAACCTTCCCCCCTCTCCCCGCACTTATACTCTATGGCAGCTCCTTTTCCCTGTGTCCACGTGTCCACAGTGAACAAGCAGGTGAAGGCAGAATTGCAGTGGAGGGGTTGTAGGGAATCATCACTTCACAACTGTCTCTCAGTGTCCCCAGGGACAAAAGTGAAAACGGAACCTATGGGAAACAACCAGGTTGCCAGGATCACCTACAGTTAGTAGTGGAACAGACTCTAGGCTCTAGATGCTCATCCACAACTGTAACATCCTCCGGTTCTGTATTCTTGAGTAGATATTTAAAAATCTCCTACAACTTAAGGTCAACAACTCAATACAATGTCTTCCAACTGGATTTTAAAATTCAGTCTTATGCTGGCTTGTGGATCCCTTCACCACTGAGTAATTATAATTGGTGCTGAGATTGTTTTTGTTTTTTGTTTTTTGGTGATTTAGGGTCTCTGCCTTGCATCACCTCCCCCTTTCCTCTATGAATGTAGCCCTGTAGGGGCACTGGGAGCATCCTTCCCTCGAGAGTGGAGGGCACTGTTTCGGCTGTCACTTCTTTATGCTATTCTACCATACGGCGCACTACTCCCAGGTGTCACTGGTGAGCAAAGTGTGTGCCTCATCACTTCCTGCAGCTGTGCTTTGAATTCTTTTGTTTCCTTTTGAAATATTGTTTTTTGTTTCTTCCTTCCCATTAGACTGCAGCTGTCTGTCTGTTTCGCAGTCAGTTTTTCTGTGTGCTGCAAGTAGCTCCTCTCCCAAAGCTCTCCTCCTAATATCTTATTTCTGTTCTGCCTCAGGCTTAGAAACTAGATAAATAAACCTGCCGATATTATTTGTCGTGAGAGTACATAGCCTCAGAGGCAGAGCCTCTGAAGCTTTCCTATGGGAAAGTGTGAACTCCCCTTCCAACCCTAGGCCTTGACTGACATCCTTCAGGCCTCTTTTGACTAGGTCCTGCTTCCCAAGGTCTCTGCCAGGCCCCGAGGTTGGTAGATGTCTGCAGAGTGAAAAGATGAGGAATAACCAACGTTTCCGTTTTCTGTTCTTATTGGCTCAGATGCTGTGAAAATGGTTTTGTATTTGAATAAGGTGTATTAGGACACAGAGCTATGGACCAGTTCCTTTGCAAATCAAAATGAAAAACAGCAACCTCCTAACCACAGAAAACCCTTAGGCCATTTGACTGTTTTAAGATGCAAACTGTAATGCTGACCTTGGGGGATTTTTGAACCACAGCCATCAGTTTAAACAAAGACCCAAAACTAATTAAGCATTTGTTGGTTGGATGGGGCATAAGTATGAGAACTGGTTGGACAACTTTTAAAAGTTAATGACAGTTCCGCAGTCTAATATGGTGTCCACTTGTTCTCTAAGACCAGATGAAGGGTCTGGTTTTAGCCTTTTCTTCTTCTTACAGAAAATGATTTTCTGCCCACGGATATGCTGTAATTTGTGAAGCTAATTTCCCTGGGCTCTCTCCTTTCTTCCGGCTCTTCTCCTTGTGTTCTTTCTCTGTGTTGTAACTACAGTTTATAGCCTGGCTAGAGTTTACTCTCGCTGTCCCATTTGAAACTTCAGTAAACATTGTCAGCATCTTGGCTTTTAGAAAAACTTGACTATTGTGATTAATTTCTGGATCATTGATAAAAATACCAAATTTTCCTTTAATTAGTGGTTACCTGTCTTAAAGGTACCAAACGTTGGGGAGGTGTGTAATCTCTCATTTATGCACATCAGTATAGAAGAAACATCTGTGTGTAAATTAGAGTCAGGCACAGAGCCGGGGTCAGGCCAGGTGTGCAGGACCAGGAGGGAAGTGGCCAGCGGGTAGCACATGGCAGCCAGGAGGAGCTCCATCTTGATTCTGATAGTGCTGGGTGACAATGAGTGGCATCATGCGATTCATATTTTAGAAGGAGCACTCTAGAGGCAATACCTCTGTTGCCTTGTGGGAGTGGAAGCTACAGCTGAATGTCTAAACTACATCCAGTGCTATGCATCTACAGAGCAGGGTGCAAAATAAGCCAGAGCAAGAGACATTTGAGTGATGGACTCAGAATTTGGTAGCGGTGATGACGATGAGCCACTAAACTGAGCTATATGCAGGTACTGGGTATTCTGTTTTCCTTAGCGCTGGTTACCTTTGAGAATTAGCGTATGAAGCAATACACCCCATCCTGGCATTTTTATATAGACTTTGTTTCTGTGATCTTCCCTGTCTCTTGCTGCTCTCCCATTCCACCTTCATGTGCAGAGGGAAAGAAGACCTACCAGCAGAGGAGAGTGTGATTAAAGATACAGTAAGCAGTAGATTTAGTGCTCTTAGTATTTTTTGATGTCTATGTTTGTTATATTTTTATATCAGTCAAACCAATATATAAGCATCATTTGAGAAGTCGGTGTAGTACTAGGCTCATAAGAACAGTTTCGTATTAGGCATTTGCACCCCTCCTGTTGCTTCCTGCCTCCCATAGATAGCTGCTTTTCAAAAGGTTAGCTGTCGCAATTTATACATAATTTTGTATTAATATATAATTTTGTATTTCTACAGCATATGCTATTGCTGCTGGGTTTTTTTTTTATTCCTCCCCTTACCCCCCCCCCCCCAGGGACGTTGTTGAGACAGGGTCTCATTGACAACTCGAGCTGGCCTTGACCTCATGATCTTCCTGAGCAGCCTCTGCTGTGCTGGGCTTGCGGGTACACACCACCACAAGCTGATGCTCGCTTCCCCCTTCTCCCTGCACCAGACAGAATCTTTTGCTCTCCCACTGTGGAGTTTGACAATTTGTTGTCTTTGCTAGAGCCCACCCCATTTCCCACAGTGCACAGACTTTCTTACCTTTCTAATACAGTGGATTCGAATTCTTTGTGTTTGAAGTGTTATACTTAGACAGATGTTATGGGGAGCATCACATTTCTCAAGTAATTGCTTTTCCTTCTGGAGCAATGCCTGCAAAGGGTTTCTCCTGTTTCTTATGTGCACATCATTGATTTGTCAGGAAGACAAAGCATTAACCGTCTTCTGAACACATCTAGGCACATCAGGCAATCTTTCCTGTTCTTTCTTTGAGTGCTTTCTCATGAGCCTTTGGTCTCAGTCAGGCTGGAATGTTCTCTGATCTGCTCCTTAGTTAGCTCGGGCCTGCTATCTGACGTCATGTGATTGTTTTCTGTTTTCCCTCTTTTTTGATCTACTGGGAAGGCAGGAGATATGGGAAGTGTGTGTGTGTGTGTGTGTGTGTGTGTGTGTGTGTGTGTGTTTCTGTTTCTGTGTGTCTGGGTTGTGTATATGTGTGTTAGATTTTCACATCTGAAAATTTCATTATTCGGTTTCCCTTAAAATAATAGCTTGGCTGGTGGTAGAATCCTAGGCTGTAAATCCCATTACTCAGAATTTTGGACTTGTAGTTCTGTCTTCTGGTGTCTGTGGCTGCAGGTATGAAGTTCACTAATGTTGCAGGGTAGTTCTTGCTCCTTCTCTGGTGCTGGAGAGGAGTTATGTGGTTGCACAGTGGGTCAATGGAGCAGGCTGTTTCTGGTCTTGGTTGCCCATTCATCCTTGGCGCTTGGGGTCTCTAGTTCCTTCCTGAGGTTTTGCACGAGGAACTATATGGCTTGCTTTCCTTCTGGCTTTTCATTCTTTTGTAAGAGTTGGTTACTTTTCAGAGATGTCGGTAAAATAATAAGACAATATTTACATGACACTCTCTTGTCAGCTTAGCCTGGTTGTCGTTATTTTTAATGGGCCCTTTTGTTCATCCATCTATACTCTGGTGTCTCACTACATGCATTGCGAGAGTCAGTCACAAAAGGAAATAACTGCCTGTAGAATTCATCTTGAGGTTCTTATTAAATCACATCCAAAGCAAACTCCCCTTGCATTTGTTCACAACTGGGAGCCGCGGTCTGCGCGCAGTTAAAACTGCTAAGGGCACTTGTTTTTTCTGCACATGCGTCTCCAGATTCTCTCTTAGCGAAGAAAATACTGAGCACGAGCCTAGAATGCTAGAAATTAGTCCTGAACTTGTTCACAGGATACAGTAGCTCTGGAATTTTTTTTTAATTTTGCCTCAAAACATTTAATCCCATGAATTTAAAAAATATCTAGTCAGTATGCAGATAAAAGTTCAATTTGTTTAAAGTATACTCTCTCCAGTTTTCTGGTCCACATGGATTATTTTTAGATTTTATCATTGATTACAATCTACTAATTTAATTTAGAGTTTATTTTTTCTTTTTGAAATATTGAGGATTGAGCTCAGAATCTTTGTACACGAGGCAAACACAACCACTGAGTTACCTCCCCAGACATGTGGTTTTTCTCTTTACCTTGTTCCTTAAACAATCTCTAAGTTTTCTGATTTCATTGCTGCGTGAATAAGCGTGACAGTGCTGAAAGCAAATGTTTTGATTGTTCTTAGGGTATATGTTGACAGTTACTGCCACTGCTACCCTGCTCCTTTCCGGATGCTAAACCACTTGCTTGTGTCTTCTTGCTTCAGTCTCTAGCCAGGAAAAGCAAGAGTAATGATCAGAGATATACTTGTGAATTGTAACACCGTGAAGACAAATCCTTAAAAACATAACATTATAAATATATTCAGAGTGGAAAAGCAGAACGAAGGCAAACAGTATCCTGTTCTCAGTTTCTGTTTTTCTAATTACTAACCCTGATTAATTCACCGTGTCTCATGTGCACAAAAGGATCCTCAAAGACTTTAAACAGGAATAAGACTTTGGATTCCCAAGAAATAGAAAACATTCAGAAACACTAGTGTGACACTTTTTATTCGTGGGCATTGAGAAGTGCTACACAATCACTAGGCTATGCCTTTTCAGCCTTGCACACCTCTCTTAACTTTACCTGGTTGGTTTGTTTTAATATGCAAAGTGAGAATGACAGTGACCACTACCAAGTGTGTTTATTGTGGAGACAAAGATGAAATAGTCATGACATGTTCATTAGGCCTTGCCATACAGGGTGCTCAATACTTGATAGCATTCATAACCCATAGTATATTCTCTCTCTCTCTCTCTCTCTCTCTCTCTCTCTCTCTCTCTCTCTCTCTCTCTCTCTCATATCTCTTCAAGTATCTAGCCTTTGGGGGTGAATTAGACATTTTGTAACTAGCAAATATCACTTATGACAATTACTTATGAATACAAATAAAATGGGTGGACACCACAAAGAAAAATGATCTGGCATCAGAAACCCAGGTGTAGCAATTAAGAAGAAAGGTATTTTATTTTGTGTGAGTATTGGAAGGACCTTGAAAATAATCACAAAAGACATTTCAGAACCTGTAGGAGTGTGGGGATCCTAGGAAGGACTTCCTCAAAGTAGTTGGTAACCTTGAAAATGCAAAGCAGAATGATCAACTCCTAAATTCTCTGGAATGGCCACCAAAAGAGTCTCAATACTCATGAGAAGAAGATTTAGGGAAATCTGTCCCATCTGATTTTTCCTGATATTTCTAGACACACCTGAATTCCAGTTTATTGAAAATGGGTCCTCCCCTATATTTAAAGATGACATTTGCTTTAATTAGTATTCCTCTTTAGGGTAACCCTTGAATAATGGAGAACAGGAACTATTAAGGAATGTTCTTTGAGGCCTATTTTTGATACTTGTGCAGACACTCAGATAACTGGTCACATCACATTCACAGCCAAGAGCATGGAGACGTGAGAGAATACTTGCTGAATACTGAAGGCCTGCTCTCCTGTGCCCCATTTATCCAGTCTCAGAGAGTTCCGAACTCCTTTCCTAGGGAATGGTGCCGCCCACAATGGATTGGGTCTTTCCAGATCAGTAAGCACAAGCAACACCCACAGGCCAACCCCATTAGACAGTTGAGACTCTTTTCCCACATAATTCTACATTGTGTCAAGTTGATAATTAAGGCTAAGCCTCATAGCTGGCTTCAGCTGATTTAGACTGTGCTTGCTCGTGCATCCGTTGCTCACGTCTCTTAAAGACTATTATGGCTGTGAACTGTAACTGGATCAGGTTTGTTTAATATATCTCCCTGGGACAAACATCTGACTAGGAACATCTGTATATGTTTTCCTCCTGGAATCCGTGATTTAAAAAGACATGTATTTCTCATGGTGACATATATATATATATATGCTGTCTTAATCTCAAGACTGAGTAAGCACAGCACCACGAGACTCACCCCTACCTTTGGACAGAGTTGTGGGTAAGGGACAAGGGAGCCAATGTAAATGTAGGTTCATTTTTACCCGGCTTGTTATAGTAAGTGGCATGCATCACTTGCCCATGGGAAAAAGAAAGGACTTGGAGATCCGCTCAATTATCCCCCCTTCCACTACCACCACTTGGAATGTCCTTTGTGTCTACCTGGACAGAGTTTGTTTTGATGTTTTTCTGAATCTTCTTAATCTGTCCTCTGTTTACCTCAGCATCTAGTTCCAAATGGACTGAACTCTTTTTCTTCCTTTTTTCCTTCTTGCTTTTTTTTCTTTTTTATTCTTCTCTCATATATTATATCCCAACCTGTAAACAGAGGCTGTTTGTTAATTTTCTGGCCACACATGAAATTACCTGGCATGAGTGAGAAGGAAACACAGAACACGCAACAAACCTGCTTAGAAGTTTATTGGGGAGGGGTGTATAGGCCTGGTGAAGGTTGGTGTGCAGAGAGAGAGGGAATGAGAGAGAGAGAGAGCTGAAGATGGCACATCCAGCTTTTAAGGACTGCCTAGCACATGCACACAGGGGGATGACGTGGTTACATCATGCACAGAGGAAGGAGCTCCCGCATGTGCACAAGGGCTCATGCTGTTGAGCT
>JAQHUG010000132.1:2794812-2807376 GCA_028555095.1 Dicrostonyx torquatus
TTGTCTCTCTGCCTTTTAGTTAATTTTGAGAAGAGTTTGTCAATCTTACTGATACTTTCAAAGAACCAACTCTGTGTTTCATTGATTCTTTGTATTATTCTCTCTCCTTCCTTCCTTCCTTCCTTCCTTCCTTCCTTCCTTCCTTCCTTCCTTCCTTCCTTCCTTCCTTCCTTCCTTCTTTCCCCTGTTTTATTGATTTCAGTCCTGAGTTTGATTTTCTCATGTCTTCTACTGCTGGGTGTGGTTTCTTCTTTTAGTTCTAGAGTTTTCAGGTATGTTGTTATGTTGATCTCTTCAGTTTTTAATGTAGGCACTTAGTGAACTTGTCTCTTTGTGTTTGATAAGTTTGGGTATGTTGTATACTCATTTTTACTCAATTTCTTTCTTTATTTCTGTCCTGATCCTTTTTTCATTCAGTAGAGAGTTACTCATTTTCCACGAGTTTGTATGCCTTCTGTTACTTTTGTTATTGATATTCATCTTTAATCTGTGGTGGTCTGATAGGAAGCAGGAAATTATTTCAATTTTCTTGTATCTAGTGAGACTTGCTTTTTTGTCTGAGTATGTGGGGAGTTTTGGAGAAAGCTCCATGAGATGCCGAGAAGAAGGTAAATTCTTTTGTGTTTGGGTGAAATGTTCCATAAATATCTGTTAGGGTCATTTGGTATACATGTCTGCTAGCTCCATACTTTCTCTGTTTTTTGTCTGGATGATATGTCCATTGTAGATAGTTGGGTACTGAAGTTTTCTAGTATTAGTGTACGATGGTCAATATGTGATTTAAGCTGTAGTAGTGTTTCTTTAATAAACTTGGGTGCCCTTTTGTTTGGGGCAAGGATGTTAAGAATTGAAATGTCATCTTGGTGAATTTTTCCTTTGATAAGTATGTAGTGTCCTTCTTTATATCTTTTAATTAGTTTTGGTTTGAAGTCTATTTTGTTAGATAATAAAATGGCTATACCAGCTTCTTTCTTAGAACCATTTGCTTGGAATATCTTTTTCCAACCCTTTACCTTGAGATAATATCTATTCTTGATGTTGAGGTGTGTTTCTTGGATACAGCCAAAGAATAGATCCTGTTTTGCATTCATTCTGTTAGTCTGTTCCTTTTTATTTCAGAATTGAGACCATTGATATTGAGAGATATCAATGACTGATGATTATTGATTCCTGTTATTTTGTTCTTGTTGATGATAGTTTGTATATGTTTATGTATGTATGTGTATGTGTCTGTGTTCTACCCTTTTTGTGATTTTGCTAGTCTGAGATTGTTTATTCCTTGCTTTTTTATGGTTGTTGTTACTCTACTTAGGTTGGAATTTTTCTCCTAGTACCTTCTGTAGGATAGGAGTTTTGGATAAATATTGTTTAGATTTGGCTTTATTATGAAATATTTTTACCTCCATGGATGGTGATTGAAAGTTTTGCAGGGTATGAACTGGCATTTTTCGTCTCTAAGAATCTGCAGCACATCTGTTCATGCCCTTCTGACTTTCAGTGTCTCCATTGAGAAGTCAGGTAGTCAGATGTAATTCTTTTTTTTTCTCAGCAGACTTGGATGTTTTATTTAAACTTACCTGACAGTCTCAATTCTTTTAACAGATTTATGAGATTTGGCCAAATTCCATGTCTCCAACTATACTTTTTAATTAAGACAAAAGATCCCACACCTTCCCAGTTGGTCTCATCTTCCTTTTGTCACCAGAGGGAATGTCACATAAATTAGAACACTCATGTCAACTGAGACAGTCAATTCATGCCATACGTTCTTTGTCCTTGAGTTGAAAACAAACTCCTTTTCTTCTCAGGAACAATTGTTTTATTTCTTCCCAGATGGTGTGGACAGAGGTGTGGTGTAACCTACATTTAAGTTGTAAATCTAGGAGAGCCAAAGGAGGTCAGGCAAACAGCCTGCACAATTTTAATAAAAACTGTCTGGGGGCAGAAAACATCAGCTCACAAGGGTAGAGGCATACACACATTTGCACCAATGATTAAGCCTCCTGTTTTCACCTAGCAGTGTACAGACTGACCTTGAACACTAGTGTTTCCACGATGTCATTTCCTCTGTGCCATCAGGAAGCCATGTGTACCAGGACTTACATTTAGTTATCCTCAAACCGTCTCTTTACCAGGTGTCTTTGGACTTGAGGAATGGGTGGGAAAAAGATACGATGTCATTCTGAGGGATTTTTAACTCATTTACCTAAGGTGTGATTTTTTGGTCTATTTTTAAATAGGATAATTATTTATTGATTCTTTGGGAATTTCACATCATGCACCCCAATCTAACTCACCTCTCAGTCTCTCCATATTATTCCCTCTCCCCTGTAGCATCCTTCACCTGCAAAAAAGAAAAAAAAATCAATTAAAAACAAAACAAAGAAACAAAAACCCCACGTTGATTCCACCGTCTTTCCAACACCTCCTCATTCATCCTAGTGGCACAGGGTGTTGAGCTGTTTCATGAAGTTCCTCTCGGATATATCCTGCTGTTGCCCTTAGTCAGGGGGATATGTAGGACCAATCCCTTCCATCAGGGTCAGCTCTCCCAGGTCCGTACTGAGGGGTGGGGCTACCTCTCCCGAGTTGGGGGAGGTACTGCTCTCCCATTGTGGGAGGTGGGACTAGCTCTCCTGCTGCAATGACCAGCAAGGGGAAGGACCAGCTCTCCCAGGGCCAGTGAGGGGCAGGGTGGCTTAGCATGGCTCTTAGATTTCAATGTTCATGGTTCCTATGCTGCTGTAGCAACACAGACGTCATCATAGACCCAGATATGGCCCATGGCAGCAGCTCAGGCCCCACTATGGCCCTGGTGGCAGCATAGGCCATCCAGATCAATACGGCCCCAGCAGCACCAGAGTAGTCTCAGGTTACTATCCTGACCCTGGGTAGACACAGAGCCCTTGGTGGTAACAGGAGTCAGGGACATGAACTCAGACCCTTGCTGCTACTGGCCACAGATACAAATATGGCTCTCGGCAGCAACATGGGCCTAGACAACACCATGGCCCTGCGTGGCAGTGCAGGCCACCCAGATCTGCGTGGCTTTAGGGTTGGTATGGCCCTTGGACACCAACATGGCCACAGGATGTAACCTAGACCCCAGGTACTTATGTAGCCTTGGTGGCTCCATGGGTTTCAGACAGCAACACAGACTCTGGCTATGGTAGGATCACGGAAGTCAGATGTAGTCCTGATAGGTCTGCCTTTATATGTTACTTGGTCTTTTCACCTCCCTTGCAGTTCTTACATTTAGTGTTTTGATTATTATGTGGTGAGGGAACTTTTCTTTTCTGGTCCAGTCTGTTTGTTGTTGTTGTTTTTTTGGTTTAGTTTGTTTTTTGAGACAGGTTTCTCTGTGTCGCAGCCCTAGCTGTCCTGGAACTAGCTCTGTAGACCAAGCTAGGATAAAGCAAAAAGTGGTAGGAGGGCAGTTAGAATGGGGAGATCTGTGGGATGCTCAGGAGATGGGGTGGGGTAGGGAAGGCTGCAGCAGAAAAGCTAAGAATCGCTCAATAGGATGATGATTAGGGAGCAACAGTGCACATTTAACCTGTGAGATGTGTGTTTCTTGCAGAGATTTTGCACAATGATGGAGCTCCTTGTAGTTTGATAGGCATCATCTTCTTTAGGTTAGGGAAATTTTCTTCTCTAATTTTGTCAAAAATATTTTCTGGGCTTTTGAAACTGGATTTCTTCTTATTCCTTTATTCCTATTATTCCTGGATTTGATCTTTTCATAGGTCCCAGATTTCTCTGATCTTTGGTGTCAGGATGATGTCAGATTTGACATCATCTTTGGTCAGTGTAACCATTTCTTCTATTGTCTCTTCAGTGCCTGTGATTCTCTCTTCCATCACTTGTATTCTGTCAGTGAAGCTTGTTGCCTCTGTAGTTCCTGTTTGAATCCTAAACTTTTCATTTCTAGGATGCCCTCAGTTTGGGTTTTCTTGATTCTTCCTTTTTAGGTCTTGAATAGTTTTATTCATTTCTGCTGTTTATATTTTCCTGGATTACTTTAAGGGATTTATTCATTTCCTTCAATAGTTTGTTTATGCTTTCCTGCATTTCTTTAAGGGCTGTATTCATTTCATTTTTAAGGACCTCTATCATCTTTATATAGTTGGTTTTAAGGTCTTATTGTTGATTGTGTTCTTACACTAGTGTCCAGGCAACTGGGATTCAGGTTATTATAGGTCTAGGTGCTGATTTCTTGGTTTTGTGTGTGGTGTGCGTGTTTATGTTTTGTTCCTGTTTTCCTGGGTTTCTCTTTCTTCTCTGGGTTTTAGGAGAGTGTAATGGCTGTGTCTTATCTAGTAGGAAATTTCCTGTGGACCTGATAGATATGGGAGTTCAAGGTAAAGTGTGTTTCTGGTTATTGCGAGCTTGCAAGCTGACACTTAGACAAGGGCACAGATTAGGGATCCGAGGGTTTCAGAGGAGCAAGAGAAAAGTATCCAATCAGGATTTGTCTCCTTGGCATAGAGTAGACTGTAAAGAGAGTTCACCCCAGAGGGTTGTTATAGTAAGGGTTTCCTGCTGGAGTTGGGCACCTGGGATAAAGCAAAGAGTGGTAGGAGGGAGGTTAGAATGGGGAGAACTGTGGGATTCACAGGAGATGGGGTAGGGGGTAGGGAAGGCTGCAGAGGGTGTTCTATTGCAGAGTTGGGGGTGAGACTGAAAGATTTGGTCTGGGAAAGAGGGAGAGGTGAACATCTGCAGTCAACCTACCTGGTTCTCTGGCAGATTTAGTTTATTATTATTATTTTTTGGACATATAGCATTTGATTTTACCCCAGGTCCCTGGAATGTCTGATCTCTGATTCTTGGTCACCTAAACAGTGTCAGGTATGGATTCCATGTCAAATGAGACATTGGTTGTTTACTCTTAAAAGCATTGTGCCTCTACTGCTCTGTATTTTGCAGACAGATTGTAGATCAAAGGTTTGTGGCTGGGTTGGTGTTTATGTTTCTCCTTTGCTATCAGGGAGAGTACCTTCCTGTACCAAAGACTCTAGAACTTAGGGGTGAAGCCTCTATGCAGGCACCCCCACAACTTCTCCATGTTCAGTGAGTTGTTTGGGTGTTGCTTCAGCAATGGTGCCTTGCTATAATTGTGGAGAACAACCTATTGTCTTAGCAACAGCCTGAATTGTTTGGGGATTTCCATGGGACCCTTTTGGGCAACAACTCATTAGGTAGTATATTATTATTATTTATCTAATCACTAATACATATATTCCTTTTGGTGATGATGTCCTTAGTGATCAGAATTGAGTCTTCCTTTCTTCTGTTCTTATGAGGATTAAGTGCAATATTTGCTTTGAAGACCATAAAATCCTGGAAGCAAGATTATTTTTCTTTTGCCTCTTAGTGCTCCAAATCATTTCATGTAATTCCTGGACTTAGTAGTTACTCTCTAAATAAATACTTGTTGAATGAGGTAAACAAAAGTATGCTTGCTTTTAGAACTCTGAATTTTATCTTGGGGCATTTATTTTTGTTACAAAATCTTAGGCAGCTTAAGAGATTGCCTTTATGCATTCTTTTAAAAATTTATCATCTATTTTCTTAGCTCTATAGGACAAAAGTTTGGACAATATAGAATTTAGTGTGCAGAAAGCCAAACTTAGGACTGGTCATTAACTGTTATGGATGTTAATTAATCTTTACGTTAATTAAGGAAAGCACATACATTGCATAAAATCATACACACACACACACACACACACACACACACACACACATATATATACACACACACACACACACATATGTATCTGAAAGAGTGAGAGAGTTTTTTTTTTTATCAGCTTTGTTTAATAAGACCAAAAAAATTGAATCATGTTCTTGGCATAGGAATATCCTACTTCTAGTAAACTCTTTAATTCTAAAGATTCTACAAATACTTTAGAAGTCCTATAAGGAATATGCTATTTAAAGATGTATTATTGTGAATGCAATGTGATATTAAGTGATACACTTTGAGGGTCTTTAGGTATAGGTCACTGATAAAATGCTAGCCCAGCATGTACAAGGCCCTTGTTACTGTCCCCAGTAGCATGAAACAGCACCAGCTGCTGTTGTTTCCCGTCTGCCTGGTCCTACAGAATAAACACACAGAAACTATATTATTTGCAATATTGTTTGGCCAATAGCTTAAACATATTACTGGCTAACTCATATCTCTGGTTAACTCATTTCTGTTAATCTATGTGTTGCCACAATAGCTGTGGCTTACCGGCAAGTTTCCGGCAAGTCTGTCTCCAGAGGCAGCTACATGGCATTTCACTGACTCCGCCTTCTTTCTCCCAGCATTCAGTTTAGTCCCCTCCCCCTGCCTAGCTCTACTCTGCACCTATCACAGACCAAGGAAGCTTCTTTATTCATTAACCAATAAAAGCAACACATATACAGAAGGACTTCCCACACCAAGCAGCAATGACAGAAAAGATTTCAAGATGTATGGATGACTTTGTGGGGCAAAGGGCAGGTGAAATATTCACGGTGTATATTACTAACACATGTGCTTATTGTTTTCTTTAGAAATTCTGTCAGCAGCTTGTTCACCATTTAATGGTGTTTCTAAGCAATATCTGTTTTAAGAAAGCTAACAAAATTATATGAGGGTAATAATGAAGAAGAAAACATATTAAAAAATACGGACGGTTACAAGATGCTGAGGTCATGGGTTCTCTAGGAAATACCTGGTGCTGGTGTTGTAGCTTAGTGCATCTCTTCATTTTTCATTGCTGTGAAATCAATTGCCCCAAAGCTTAGACAGCTTTGAACAGCAGACATGTGTTATTTCATGCAGGTTTTGTGGGTGAGGAGTCTAGAAGCTACCTGTCTATATGGAGTGGCCCCACACCATACATTGGGTCTAGGTCTTGTTTGGGGCCCTTGTTATTTGAAATTTTGGCTGAATCTGAAGGATCTGCTTCCAGGATTCCCCAGTTACAACACAAGCTGTTTGATGCAGTTCTTCACCACAGGACTGCTTGATTGTCCTGATGACATGCCAGATGGCTCTCCCAGGACCAAGCAATATAAGACAGTCAGCAGAAGTTGGAAGTTTTATGGTGTAGCCACACATGTCCACTTCTGCTCTCATTAGTAGATTACATAGTCAGCTTGCTCACTCCGGAGGGACCTACTCAGGAGTGGGGTGTCCTTAGGGACAACTTTGAGTGCTAGCTCTCAGAAGCCTTTTGGAATAAGATCTACACATAGTATTATAAATGTTTTTGCTGTACATTATTGGATAGGCTCATCTTGTTTAATTCAAATTTTCAGATAACATTTTCACATGGTTTTCTAATAGGATATATTTAAGGGGTTAATCATATTTATTATTTGACTCAGAAGTAACAAAAACTGAAACATTTTCAGATTTAGTATTATTTGAGAAAAATACAAACATGCTTCATCTTTCCTCTCATGATGTTGAATTCGAACTCTCTACTACCTCTCAAAAGTTAACGTGTGGAAATAGCTGAATATATATTACTAAGTAGAAAGAAAGAAACGTTAAAAAGGCAATTTACTGAATAACTTACACTACCACATTCTGGCAAAGAGTAAAGGGTGTTAGGGAGACCATGGTTGGCGGTGGGGGTGGAGGAAGGGAGGGGTGGACAAAAAAACTAGAGTTTTCAGGATACAAACTGAAGTGGTTGGTGGCAGAATTCACAGGTAAACAACAAGCCTGTGTGTTAGTAATACTCACTGGGCATATCTCACCTGCCCTTTGTCCCACAGAGTCATCTATACATCTTGAAGTCTTTCATGTCATTGCTGCTGTTGTCGTTTTGTGCTACTGGGGGCAATAACGAGGGCCTTGCCCCATAAGATCATCTATACATTTTGAGACAGTCTTGGCAGTGCTGAGATGGAGATAAAACCGAAGGTCTCACACAGCACAGGCAATTCCTCTGCCCTAAGTCATATCTCCAGCTGGGGAAACTTCTCTTTTATAGAGTACTGTTGACTAAATAAATAAGAGGTATATGAGTTTTCAGAAATGATAGACACACAATTATTTCCACATGGTCCTATATTAAGATATGAAATAAGAACCATGCTCCATTTTTCTCTACCTTTTCTCCCACTCCAAGGACCTAACTCTTCCCTCAAATTAAGTTTTTACTGGCACACTAGGAACAACTACATTTTCTGTTTTGTATAGTCTTTGTATATAAATTGAATTTATATGGGGATTGAACCTGGAGCCTTGCATAATATTTACGCTTGATTAAATATACTTGTTTTGCAGTCTTAGAAACATTTCTTGTCGATTTTTTTTTCATCTCTAGCTTGACTTCCTCTTCTCAGGGGAAGGACTCTTAGCTTCTGCTCCTGCACTTCTCAGCATTCCTAACTGAAGTGCTGTTGCAAGGCACTGCTCACATAGCTAACCTGGATGGCACTCCCTGAATACTTGCTACTTAATTCAAAAGGAATGTCATTTCAACATAACAAATGCTATAGCCTAGCAGACACATTTACTCAGATTTCTTTCTTCCTTTTGTTTTGAAGCAGTTTCTTTACTACTGGTATTGCTCTACGGGATTCTTCGCTTCTGCAAGATCAATGTTAAAGTAATTTGCTTTCTTATAAGGAGTATTTGTAAATTGTAATAGTATGTATTTATGTAATTTTCATTTCCAGGAAGGTCTGACTTTGCAATTTTCATTTCTTAGTAGTTTTATTATTATTACTATTTCTTTTACTTTTAAATCACACATCTTTAAATGTTCCTGAAAGAGAAAACCCAGGTAAGTTGTCTTTTCTACTGGGGAGGACAGGGAGTGAAGATTGGAGCTTGCTTAGCCTTAGGCTCTGTCATATTCTTGAAATATTTTTCGGTTTATTTCTTGTTCTAGTTTTGTTGACAAGCAACATAACCAAAAGCAATGTAGGCCCAACAAGGTTTTATTTCAGCTTACAGGTTATAGTCCATCACTGGGAGAAGTCAGTTCGAGAACTCAAGCAGGAACTTGGAGGTGAAATCATGGTGGAAGGCTGTTTGCCTAGCTGGTAAGCTTTCTTAAGCAGCCTAGGACTGCCTGCCTAGGGAATGGTAGCACCCATAGTTTGCTGGACCCGCCCATATCAATGAACAGTCAAGGTGGTTCCCACAGACATGCTTACAGGACCTGGGAAATTTCTGAGCTCAGATTGCTCAGGTGACACTAGGCTGTGTCAAGTTGATCGTTTAAGACATCTCTGTGTCAGATTTTTCTGTCTTGAGCAACCTATTTCATGAAACTCAATAGTTTTAACACAGTGTATCTATAATTCTGTAGTAAAGGACATTTACTGAAGAGATATTCCATCTTACTTGAAATACAGCAATACTGTGCTTCTAGAAATACCGAATCTTTGAAAAGGTTTGAGGACTTTGTGGAGCAGATGCCTTGCACAATTATAAATGACTCCTCTGGCAGTTTTGATATTTACATTTATATAACAACCACTCAGTTTCTGTTTTATTTGAAATCATATTTTTTTTTCAGTACTGGAAGTTCTGTTGAATTTAGGGTCAAATCGTACATGATAATGATATAAAATATTTAACTGGGACAAAAGTTAAAACGTGGGAAGACTGAATGCAAAGTGACCCCGACACATTCCTGTGCCTGCAAGTAAAGGTCTGCCAGCCAGCACCATCAGGTTTCTACCTGCAGGGAGCAAGGGATTGTAACGCAAATCAGGGTATTTTCAAACAGGTGTGGACAAGTACCTATTCAGGGCCACGGACTGTCTTTTCCTCCTTTCTTGAAATTTGAACTTCAGGGTCCTTCACTTGAAGGTGGTTTACTCTGATGCTATACTGATGACATCATAGGAAGGCACGTGTTAGAATTAGACTCTTGACTCACATCATTGAGGACACTGTCATTTAGGAAGATGTCGGATTTCATGGCAAGAAGTGTGCCCGTGGGGTTTACTCCTCATCCCTTCTCTGACAACTGAAAAAGCACCGAGCCAGCTGCTCAGGCCAGAAGGTAGAGGCTGCTTATGTTACTGGTCCGTCCATCTGCTTGCATTCGATTGCCTGGAAGGCCCTGTGCTTGCTTGGTTTGCTTTGAAGACATGACACTCTTTCGGCTCACTGTTTGGGTTTCATTGCCTGTGGCATTTGGGATCTCTTTAGATGGTACTGATTTTCCCAATGTCTTATAGCTCTGACACTTTTGTATACCACGTTAGACACTGAAGGAAACATTTTTCAAACGGATGACAAATGTATTGAGGATCGTGAAGCCGGACTGCTTTCAGCCTTCTATGTTTTCAGATATATTTACAGAAATTTAATGTGTGTTCTGAGGATTTCCACATCTTGTTGTAGATGCAGAAAATTCCCCTGGTTAGATACAGTTTATGATTCAGAGATAATATAAAGTTCACAAGAACTTATATTATTACATGGAATTAATTATTATATAGAACGCTAGGTGTACTTCTTCATGATTTCTGTTGTAATAATTAGGTGCGAGCTGTGTTCCCAGCACCAGAGAGAAGCGGGCTGTGTCCTGCCACCCAGCTCCCAGCTGCTAGCTAGCTTATGCCCGAAATGATTACACACAAACTGTATTCATTTAAATTACTGCCTGGCCCATCATCTCTAGCCTCTATTGCTAATTCTCACATCTTATTTCAACCCATTCTTAATAGTCTGTAAGTCACCACGAGGTAGTGGTCTTACCGGGAATCATTCAGCATGTCTGACCCTGGTGGCTTCATGGCGGCTCTCTCTGAGCCAGTCTTCTTCCCAGCATACTGTTCTCTTTTCCCCACCTATCTAAGTCCTGCCCTATCAAAAGGCCAAGGCAGCTTCTTTATTAACCAATGAAAGCAACACAAAATACAGAAGAACTCTCCTACACCAATTTCTCTTTTGATAGTCAAAGCCTCTGATTTGTGATTAATCCATTCCAAATACAAAAACCAAATGTTGATAGTGATAGTAAGCATCCTTACTTTGATCTTTAGTGTAAATATTAGTATCTGTTAGCTCCCAGGCATGTTCTGTTGTCATTTGTTGTCTCAGCCTCATCATAAGCATGAGGCATGGATTATTCTTATCCCTATGTTATAAAACTGACATTTGGACAGATTCAGTAATTGCTTGAGATTCCCTAACTTGAACTGAGTAAAGATTTAAAACCCAAAGCAGAGCTCATGTACTAGACAGTTGCCTTATCATACTACCTTCCCTGTTTGATTTCACTTAGACTATGATAATTAAAGATAAGATCTCCCTGTGTAATCCAGCCTGGCTGTTAAACTCACTGTGTAGCCTAGACTAACCTCAAATTCATGATGTTCCTGCTTCAGCACTACCTTGAACACTGGCTTTATGGGTATGCTATGGCTTAAAAATAATGCCTTTGTATGTTTATTCTCTCTCTCTCTCTCTCTCTCTCTCTCTCTCTCTCTCTCTCTCTCTCTTATTTTTTTGGTGGGCAGGGATTTTTCTGGAGATTGACCCTAGGGCCATGGAAATCTTGTGGTTGCTGGGAAAGTGCTTGGAACACTGACCTCTGTCTCCATTCCCTTTGGATTTTGGGAGACAGAAGGTCTTAATAAATTACACATACTGTTTTTGAGCTCACCCTGTAGCCCAGAGAGGCCTTCCTGTCTTTGTGCCTCAGACTCTCCAGTATTTGGGATTATAGGCTGGTGCTGTCTTGTATGGCTATGCTTTTCTCAGTCTGTGAAGTTTGCCCATTACCTTCCATTTGTGTGTTTGTCACTAAAATTTCTATCAATTGTCAAAAAAATTATTGTGATCAATAAGTTGTTGATTTATTTTTTTTGATACAGGGTCTGTAGTCTTGTCTGGTCTTACTATGTAGTCCATGTCGATGAGGCTGTTCTAGAAGACAGAGTGGTTTGTCTGTCTCTGCCTACCCAGTGCTGAGATTAAGGAATGTCTCCAAATAATAGGAGATACAATTTCCTATAGACATCTTATGCCTAAGCATGTCTAGCAAAACTGTTGCTTTTTATAATATATGTCTTTAAAATGTTGAGTATGAGTTGATCAGAGTTTATTAGTTTAAAAACAAAAATACACTAACCTTTATTAATGAGCAATGTATTATTATAGTGACTGTTGCTGTATTAGTGAAAACAAAAAAGTCTAGAAGTGAACTATTGAACAACTGTCCCATTTATATAGTTTCCAAACTTTCATCGCCCTAAAAGACACTCTACATCATCGGTCATTCTCTATTTTCCCATCTTTGCCCATTTTCTAACCTTTTAGTTGCCCCTCCTTGGCTTTCTGTCTCTATGGATTTACCTATTCTGGATATGCCAAGTAAATATATTTATACAATATCTTATTTGTGATATTTGATATTTTTAATTGGTGATGTTTTTCTAAATTTGAAGGAGGGTTCATCTGTATTTCTGTGCTTTGATTGGTTAAATAAAAAAGCTGCCTGGGCCATTTGATAGGGCAGGACTTAGATAGGCAGGGAAAAGAAAAGAGGATGCTGGGAAGACTGGGTCAGAGCCAGTCTCCAGGAAGCTCCCGCCGCAGATGGA
>JAQHUG010000132.1:2821634-2834814 GCA_028555095.1 Dicrostonyx torquatus
TATACTGTATATATAGTAATGTATTCTTTCAAATGAAGCACATTAAATCTAGTGTCATGTAGGTCAGAAAGTGAGTCATATTTTAATAGATTTTACCACAGTTATAAATCTTTTTTTCCTGATTAATGCACAAAACAATGCACAAGTGGTACTTCAAGATTTGTTGCAGTGTGGAATCAGAGCCCAGACATGTGAACTGAATGCACATGTGCAATTAAATCCTTGGGTCTTCGCCTTAGATGATTCATGCTCTCTAGTGTTAAGCGTTTGAGAAACGGTGTTCATCCTTTTATTCACCACTGGTTTGCATCACCTGTGCAGACTTCCACACCGGTGAAAGGTGACTACTAGCAGTTCAGTATTATTAAAGTAACTCGACATTGCAGCCCTCCTAAAAGGGTTCCAGATATTGTCAGGAACCCGTGAGCCACATTTCCAGAGCTATTAATCTATGTCAAGTGAATGAAAAGTTGGTAGCGCCTACTTTAGAAGGAGGTTGTCTAGTCTGGAGGACAGCTTCGCTACTTAAAGTCTAACCTCGATCAAATTACTTCGCTTGTCAAAGCCTTGGTTTCCTCACTTAAAGGGTGGGGTTTTACATAGTCCCTAGTGCGTGGATCTGTGCTGTTTAGATAGTCGAGGCTGCTCAGTGCTCCTGCTGCTGAGGCAGTTATCGTGGTGTGCGCTAACACGCTGGAATGGAGGCAGACACAAGAGCGGCATGCCAGGAAGGACAGAGTCCTGAAGCAGGCAGGACTAGAGCTGGAGGGTTGTTGTTGCCCTCTTTGGAGCTTTTATTCCTCCATTTTCAGTTTTGATGACTGCTGCTTCCATTTGTTCAGTCTCCCAAACGTGAACTCTGTGAGACTACATGGAAGAAGCTAGGAACAGAGGAATGCAAAACACAGGAAATGGTTGACAGCATCGACAGCTATGGCCCATAAGACACATCAGCTGATCACGAGTGGACAGTGTGAAAACAGTGCTTAGCGTGTAATCACCCACTATATCTCCTTTGTCATTTCACTGAACAGGGCTTTAAAAAACCCCTTTTATCAATAAGGAAAATAATGTAACTTGATCAGGACCGGACATTTGTGCATTGACATGTAGGGCATTTCAATTGTATTTTAATAAATAAAACTTAGCTGAAGATCAGAGAATAAAACAGCCCCACTGGTCAGCCTTACAAACTGGGCAGTGGTGATGCATACCTTTAATCCCAGTAGCTACACTAGTTTCCATAGAAACCGGGCGGTGCATGCCTTTAAACCCAGTGATGCACACCTTTAATCTCAGAACTAGAGAGGATTATAAAATGGGAGGAGATAGCTCTCAGGCACGTTCTCACTCTGAGATTCCTGGAGGCAGGATCGCCAATTTTGAACTGAGGTTAAGGTAAGAGCCAGTGGCTGGCTCCTTTGCTTTTTGGGTCTCCAGGTTGAACCCCAATTTCTCTGACTTGTTATTAATTGTGCTCCAGATCCAGGTCTTGCACTCAGTACCATCATGTTGGAAATATTGTTAATTTTTCTTTAATACCACCATACAGTCAGTCACTGCATAAAAATTGTTTTATAATGATTATGATTAATACTATATTTTATTAGCTCCTAATCCAGCTAGTCTTATATAACAAAGACATTTGTATGGTGTTTGACACTGCATGGCATCTTTGATTATATCAAAGAACAAAATGATATAATCGTACTGTAAAGCCACTTTATATAATTCAGACTTTTACTTATAGATCTATTGTTTGAGACACTGAGGTTTTTAACTCCCAGTGATTCATAATCCCAAATAATCTTTTAATAGTTGACTAATATAGAAATATGTCTATGAAGATTGTTTTTTCCCTTGGGATTTTGTGACATATGGCCAGGGAAAATAATTTGCTGTCTTTCAGGTTTTTATTAAGTCAATTTGAAGTTTTCTTTTGAAATCTGCAGAAAAAAAAAAAACCTTACCAGCTCAGGTGACTTTCAGACACACATTGACCTATCCACTACATAGATGAACACAGTGGAGAACCACAGACCCTGGAAGGACCAGAAAGATGAACTTTTTATATTTGTGCTTTCCTCCAGCAAAGTATTTATGAGGAGCTTCCTGAGGCCGTGTCCAGCATCTTCCAGATTGAACAGGAGGATCTTTTGGAGTGGGGAGGAGACGAGAACTTAGCGTTTAAGTCCCAGGAAGTGTTAGAAATCATGCCACTAGAGGATTTCAGTAAGCCCTTGGAAGCTGATCGTCCCACAACTGATGCAAGACCAAGCAGACAGGCAACTGTAAAAGTAAGTAAAACAACACTGTCTGTGTTGGGAATGTGTAGAGTTGTGAGAACTGGGGATGTGCAAATGTGAAGAAGTACCCAGGCAAAGGTCAAGGTTGTGTCTCTTGGAAGGAAGGACAGATTTTCAAGGTAAGAGGGCATCCAGGCTCTTCAGACACTGGCCACCATTTTCTATGTAGCATCTGATGGGAGTCAAGAAGTGTAGTCCCAGGACTAAGCCTGAGTGAGCTTGGTAATGCTTACACATTTGCCCTGTTTAGATTTATTGTAACTCTGGGGGTCTTTCCTGTCGTGCAAGTGTTCTCCAGAGCTTTATGGTTGTTTGTTTTTGTATCATCTCAATGTCAGTTACTATCCAGGAACTTTAACTCTACATATGAGCCAAACACTTTATTTGTAGTGTCAATGGTGCAGGAAATCAAGACAGACTGGGAGACCAGGTAACTTTTTTGTAGCTAATAGATACATCTAGATGAAAGAGTATGTCAGAGCAAGTCATTTTAGCTGCTCAGACACATGCTGGGAGAGCTCCAGCAACAAATAGTCTGCAGGATCCCTGCCTTTTTGGCCATTCTCTTCCTAGAAGCTCTTTGCAAGAATAGGGCATATTATTGTTCCAAGGTAAGTCTTTATCAACAGCAGAGAAAAGTGCATAGATGTGATAGCAACTTGGTGAAGAAATGCCAGATACAACAGTAATAGGAATGGGTAGCTTTCTAGAGGATCAATTAACAGCCTATAAATTAATGTGACCCAAGATCACAAATGAAAGAAAGTTTAAGAGCATGAGAGTTTCTAAACCCAAGTTCACAATTATGACTGATTTTCCAGAGTTCTGAAAACACATGAAAAACAAAATGCATATCACAAATAACTAGGAAAATGGCATGTGGCTGTTGAAAGTTACCTCAGAAGGACTGAGATGCAGGCATTGAGACCTCTAGAGGATTAAGAACAAAAAAGGTGATTTTTATGTTATTTTGGTGCAGAGGTAGAGGTAGCAGGAGAAAGAAAACCCTGTCATCATGGATAAATAAAGCAATGACAGCAGATGACAGAGTTTAGCTTCCTCAGTTTAGTTTTGAAAAAAAAGATTGAGGTTTTTAAATAAACAGACATATGACAGAGAAAGGGAAGCTGATGAACCCCTGCTTCTCTTCAAATCTGACAAGTGGTCTTTAGTTTAGAAAGAAAAATTTTCTTTTTTTAAACAAAACCTAAAACCTGAGATTTGTGAGAGATTTTGTGGGTTAATTCTGGTGCCAGGTTGGCTCAGGTAGTTGCTTTCCACCTGCGGTGGCGTTGAGTGGCCGAGTGCTGCCCGTCATTGCTAAATGACAAAGTCCCAGAGCCTGCTTTGGGATTCAGAAGGCGAGATGGGCAACTGCAAAAGCTCTAGGCTCTGAGGGCAAAGATCTTGGTTTCTGCAATCCCTGTGCTTCTCTGGTCTTGTAGGACACTTAAGAGTGATTAAGTAGCTTATTAAAAACTTTGTGCTTCAACCCTTCTGATAGGAAGAGATAATTCTTTGAACACGGGTTCCATAGGGACGAACATGGAAGACCAACCTTCTCTCTTCTTTTAGAATTTTATTAGATTGAGTATCAGAAAAAATGCTAGGTATGTTGCTTACCATGAGCTCCATGGATAAGCCACAAGGCTCTGTGCCCAGATTTTTCATGGGTACAATTCCTTTCTCCCCATTACTAGTCATATGAACTGGGTCTAATTACTAAACTGCCTGTGTTGATGGATAATGGCAGTGCCACCTTGTTGACAGAGGCTGCTCATTCATTCCTTGCTGCCCAGACCCAAAGTAAACACACAGATACTTTATTATTTGCAGTACGGTTTGACCAATAGCTTAAGCGTTTTTCTAGCTAGCTCTTATATCTTAAATTAACCCATTTCTATTAATCTGTGTATTGCCACATGGCTGTGGCTTACCAGGCAAAATTCCAGTGTTTGTTTTCTGAGGCAGCTACCTAGTGTCTCACTGACTCTGCCTACTTTTTCCCAGCATTCAGTTTAGTTTTCCTGCCTACCTCTATTCTGTCCTATCACAGGCCAAAACAACTTCTTTATTCACTAACCAATAAAAGCAATGCATGTACAGGATTTCCCACACCATTTCCCCTTTTCTGTCTAAATAAAAAGGAAGGTTTTAATTTTAACATAGTAAAATTACATATAACAAAACAGGTATCAACCAAAAATTATAGTTACAATATTTATATCTACTTCATCTTTTATCATAACTAAGGAAAACTATAATTATAACTATTTTTCAACTTCATCAAAGACCCCAGAAGGATTCAATATTACCTAAGTTAACAGGAAGTGCATTGTAAGCAACTTCTAAAACTCTAGAAATGCCAGAGACATCTCACTGCCTGGACAATCACTCAAAGTTCTTCTGTACTGTGTGGGGCACCCATCTTCAGCCTACAGGCCTATAGTATCCAGCAGACTTTTCCACGAAGCAGGAAATTTCAAAGACGTCCACCAACACTACCTTGCTATGACAGGAATGCTTTGTAGATGTGGTACAGAAGGCACTTAACATCTGGCACACAGACATCTTAGTACGATTAGTGATTGTTATTTGCTATGCTCTGAATTTCATCAGTCTACATATAAATGCCTCCTGAGAGTGTTGCTGGTGAGACTGTCTTAGAATTACTGGCTAGATCTGTAGTGAGTCAAGCATTATATGGTACATGATTAGTGTGTGATCTAGGGTTGTGTCCAGCTTAGCAAGCTCCTCAATAATGTGGGTGAGAATATGGGAGATTTACTGATTGGATTCACAGATAATGTCTCAAATTTTGGTGTTCAGATTAAATTTAACAGGCATGAAGATATGTTACATTTTGCCTTTGGTTAACCAAAGTATGGGAGGATTTAATAGCAAATGTGAATGGCCTCAGAACTTTAAGTTACAATGTCATTTCTTGATAGGAAATACAAATACAGTGGCAGTTTACACTAGCTGATGGGTGCCATAGGAAGATCATCTTTCAGTTGGTTGATCTGATGATATCATATGTCAAATATTATGTTCATATCTGAGTATCTGAGGGGTCCCTGGCAAATTAGACCAAAAGAAGGGTGACAAAGCCACCACTTCAAATCTGTTCAATGTAAGGGACAGTTGAAGGGGCCAAAGTTGTTTATTTGGGGGGAAAGCTGACCGGCCCAAGGCAATATATATATTTGATCAGCTGTCTGTCAAATGTAAAGGAGCTAGATTGTATTTATGGTTCCTGGGGTTTTGATTTAGACTGGTAGATGAGAGTTGTTCTACTCAGGAATAAAGAAACAAAACAGAAATGCCAGTAAACGGAAGTGTTTGGAAAAGAAAATTGCTGACTCTGTATGGATCCATGTTCAGTACTCCTGACCTTGTTCATGGAGATGACCAAGATAGGTAGAGAACTGCAGGGGAGAATGAAATGATCTCCTTTCAAGATTTGCTAACTCCTTATCTAAGAAGTAAGCCCAAAGCCTGAATCTAACATGTGACAACCTCCTTTTACCTAGCCAGTTCCTACTTTTCCGGCTATACCTGTGCCTTTGCAGTGAAAGCCTCCCCACTTCCTCCCTCAAGTCTCAAAACAAAATAAAAACACGCAGCAATCAGTCCAAGGAGATGGAGGGGAAAAACATCAGGTAAGAAGAATAGGAGGGAAGACAGTCAGGATGCAATCCCCATAACTCACATGAATGCCAGGTGGGTGCTGTCGCCTGCTTTTAATGCCAGCTTCAGAAGGTGGAGACAGGGATCCCTGGAGCAAGCTGGCTAGCAAGACTAACTGAAATGACGAGCTGTGAGTTCAACTGAGACCTGTAGTCCCAATGAATAAGGTGGAGAGAGAGAGATGGGGGATGCTCTCACCATCAGTCATGGACCTCCACATGTACACAAACACACGTGAGCACATACATATGCACAGACATACCATACATGAAGAGAAAAATGAAGCATAGACTGGGCTGGGACATGGCTTAGTGGTAGAGTGTCTGCTTAGCATGCCTGAGACCCTGGGTTCAACCTTGTGTTTTATCTTTTGTAATTTAAGGTAATAAATGAAAAATATTAGAAGAACACATGATACTATCATTTTTATTTTTGATAATGTATATATATAAAATTAGGAATGGCTTTAGGAATAGTAACTTATCTTTAGTATTTATATTTTGATATACTCATGGAAGTCAGGAATTTATGTATGAGACATAGCATTAAATATGAGAGAAATCTCTCTTTATATTCCAATTTTCCTTAATGGCATGCTTTCTGTGTTTTTAAAGGTGGGATCTTCAGAATTCTTGCAAATCAGAGGAAGAGAAGTCAAACGAACACAAAAAAGTAAACCAGTTGTTAAGTCATTGAAACCAAGAAAGACTGTAGGATCTCAGGAGGACAAAAAACTAATTAAAAAGTAACTTCCTTAAGTTTACATATTTTCTGTTTTCTTTAAAAAATATTTATTATTATTTTACATGTAGGAGTGTTTGCTTGCATACATGTATGAGCGCCAAATGCATTCCTGCTCTCTGGGCTAGAAGAAGGCATTGGATCTCTTGGAACTAGAGTTAAAGATGGTGTGGGTTCTGGGGTCCAAGCGCCCTTAGCTGCTGAGCTGTTTCCACCCCCTTACACATCTTCTTATCCAGAGTATTTATCAGTGGCTTGATGTGTGAAAATGCATTGTTAGGAGGAAAAACTTGATGTCTCATCATGTGATGTAGAGATCCAAGTGGAAACTTCTCAAAGGAAGAGCTGGTGACAGGCTTCCTAGTTGGGGTGCGTGCGCATCCTCCACACTCTCTGTTTCTGGATCTGAGGGGTAGTTCTCTACAGTACCTGGGATAAAGCATGGTAGAGATCACTGATGTGGTCATGGTTTGATTAACTAACTGCTTTACTTTATTGTTTAATTTTATCATGATAAAAGAAAAACCTCACTCAAAATGGTCATAGGCTCATCAACTTAGTAATTTCAGTTTCTCTCTACTGTTCCCAGCTGTATCTTTAATGAAGTTTCTTTTATTATTATTGAGAATTTTTTCATACAGTATATTTTGAAACATATTCAGTGTATGTTTTCCCTTCCTCAGTTTGTTCCCAGCTCTTTCCCACCTCTCCCTCTCTACCCACACAATTTTATATTCTTTCTCTGTCTCTAAAATACAAATGAAGAGATGAACAAATCCCAAAACAAAGACAAGAACACACACACACATACACACACACCACAAAAATAGAAACCAACAATCAAAAGACCAATGAGGCAAAAATTATCCAAACAAAGCAAAATGAGACAAAAGTCTACAACAACTCCATTTAATGGGGTTTCTCACCACACACGAATGCAGCATGAGTTTGAATGGTGGCGAGTGAGTGCACTTTAGATCACGGTTTAGCTCTTGCCATTCATCCTTGTTGAAACCGGTTTTCTCTTCATTTCACCACTGGCATTTTATGGGCTGCTTTACTCTTGATTATCCTTCATCTAACTCTTTACGGAGGTTTAAAGAAACTTTAATTATTGGCTCTTATTGTTGCTTAGGAAACTGGGAAGGCCTAGACATGGAAGACGACCTGTTTTATTTTCCTTAACTGCTGGCTTGAACTTTGTAAATGGACATTACTCACCATTTAGTAGTTGAGAGTAGATTCATGGGTAAAGAATTCCAAAGCTGATGAAACAGTGAAATTGGCATTTAAGTGACCCTGTGCATGCCATTGCTTATCTGCATTGCTTTAAGCTCATTTAGTTAGCAAGATTATGTATTAAAACAAATAGAGACAGCAGGCAGCAAGTATTTTACCTTCAATAAATAGTTACTGTCAGATTATCAATGAAGCAGAAACTTCTCGATTTTTCTTTTTGTCCCTAAAAATCTTTGCATTTAGTGCATTAAGCAAAGTAGTGCGGCCACACACAGAGTCAGGGTCTTTTCTTTTTAATGTCTTAGCGTTTCAAAGAATGACAAATAGTCCTGCTTAAAGAGGGTGTGCTGTAAAAACACAAAGGCTTTCTTGAGAATGCCAAAAATATTTGTAGATCTTATTGATATATATTTGTTATTTTAATTCACAAAAGCTAATTTTCAGAAACTTCCATTATAGAGAAACTAGACTGAAGTGCAGGGGAAGAAATATAGGGCATTTAAAGAATTTATTTTATACAAGAGAATCTTGGAAAAATATTGCTGAAAGTCTTTAATACACTGCTCCTTTGTTTTTCGCCAGTCTATCTTTTCTCACCAGTGACTAGCCCTCAAAGTAAGTGATTGCCCTGAGAACTCAGTTTTACATTGCAGCATATTGCTGTTTAGCTCAGTATACCAAGGAAGATTCATTTGCCAATATATGCTGTTAAACTGATGGGAACAAAAGAATTCAAATAGTTGCAATACTTTTTTTTAAGTAAAACAAAACAAACAATACACCACAATCAGTAGCATAATCTGAGGCTCACTCTACTAGCCAGGACCTGTCTGAAACTGGATGATGATTCAAGTACGCTTGACATGGGAGCTTACCTTTCTGTTCCTTTCTCTGCTCCTCCCCCTGCATCTCTGCTTACCTCCTTCTCTCCATTTTCTAGTAAGGGAGAACCCACAGCCCTGCATTCCTGATCATTGCTTGTCACACTCCCACTTAAGTTTCTTATCTCAGACACTTTGAAGGCTGTAGATGTACCTCTTCTCCTCCCACACAGTGATCACAAATATCATACCCTGTCCTTGTTGGACTCTATGCTATTTTGGAAAAGTTATAGACTGCTTTATGTGTGGTTGAGTGACGTACATGTATGCCTAGCTATAGGCTAAATGCTATATATGCAATTCAGTAACAGTAAAAATAAAATGAGTAATTCTGCAGCCCTAGAATATCCAATACCCATTTTATTTTTTAAAAAATCCTCAGTTATCATAAATTTAAAATCTCAAAAATTTTATTCCATCCTTTTTTTCTAAAGTTTTTTTTTTTTTTTTTTTTTTTTTTTAGAGAAATTGATAATATAACCTGCAAGCTCAAGAACTAAGCTTCCGACCCTGCCCCGGGCAACTCCAAAATCTATACTCTTTATACTGTTCTGCTAGTTGGCATTTTCTAGACACATGGGCCAGTATACGGATCAGCACTGGCTACTGGGAAGGGGTCAAACAATCAGACAAAAAAAGCAGGGCCAGTACAATGCATGGAGAGAGAGATTAATAAAATACAGACCCCCCCCTCCATAATCAAGGGGGCTAGGGAATAAAGCAGAAAATGAAGGAAAGAGAAAAAGTACTTGTCAGAGGCATCTGTCATCAAGGTATTGTCTGAGAGATGTTTAGACATGAACGGAAGGGCAGACAGCAGTCTTGTCTTTGTGTGTTGTCCTTCAAGCTGATAGCAGTTGACATCTGCTATGCAAGAAACTGGTCTAAATGCATTTACTCTTCTTAAGTCAAGACCTATGGTCAAATGAGAACTTTACAAGTATTTAAATGCAGGCAGCACAATCAAGAACTACACTCTTAACATGGGTGCTGGAAGCCAGGCAGGATGCCTTTAAACTTAGAGATGTCAGACAGGTGCAGTAAACAACAGAGAACCACTGTTTTGAGTACAGGAAGCAAAGATGGATCTGCAAATGGGAAAAGACAGAAAGCATGGTACCCAGCTCACCTGATCAAGCCTTGTCTTTGAGGAGGACCATGACTGGAGTGAGTTGGTAATGAGCAGAGGAGGGACGGACCTCTGCTCCTTCTTGGTTTTGCAAGTGAAGGAGGGAGATGTCAGCTATTTTGTATCTTGAGCTTGAGGAATATGGTTTATTGTGATGACAGGGTTGAGATTTAGAGCATTCAGCAGAGGGGAAAAAAATCCCTCTGGAGAGGATTTTGCCTGTGTTCAAAGAAGTTCAAACCTAGGAGGCACATCCAACTGGGGAACTTAAGACTTCAAATTAGAGCAAAATTGAGAGAAAGATGGAAATCTGGGGCTAGAGGGTGCTCTGAAAAGCTCAGAGAGGATGACGAGTTTCAAGAGGCGTTGGCTCTGTCAGCTGTGGCTTAAGGTCTTGCAGAGCATGGCCTACAGATGGCAAGCTCCTTTGATCCAGTGGAGTGGAGAGCTGGAGTGGCATAGCATCAGATGAAGGGCACTTCTCAGGAATTCTCAGTCTGAATTAGTCGGAAAGGCATTGGGTATACAGAGAACAATAACGCACTTGAATTCCAGGAACTGCTAATTTGGGGATCTGCTCCAAAGAAAGGGTGATCTCTCTGGTACAGATCAATGAGGATTAGAATGCGTAGAGCACCTGCACACAACCTGGCACACACTAGGATGCTTAAAGGGATGATTGGATGGCAGGCGGCATGCAGCATCAAGGAAGCAGGTTGTCATGACTTTGCTCCTCTGGACAGGCAAAAGAGAGGCACATTTTGAGAGAGGGAAGATATGTGGTACCTGAAGACATAGTGTCCCGTATTCCACTGATGAACTTCTGCAGTGTGGGTGTTCTTCCATCCTTTCTTTAGCAGAGGAAGGAATGCTAGACTGAGTTACAGAATTCAAGTGAGGAGAGACCACTGGAGGAATGTGTTTGCTTTAGACCTGTTCATTGTCTGGTGTTGGTTGTTATGAATTTGAAGCTCTGGGCATTTCCCAAATACTGCATTATTAAATTTTCATAAGCCATGATTATAGTTTTGTGTCTGATCCCAACGTTTCACTGTTTTAGAGCCTGAACTGAACTGCCAGTATCAATGTATTTCTTATCTAACACCCATAAAATGACAAAAGAAGCTCACTTTCTTTCCTATTACAGAATCCCACAGGCCCATCCCATTCCTCATCTTCATGACCTGTGCACCACAGTCCCGGCTGCGGAGCTGCCTGTGGATCTGCGCCTGGCTTCTCGAGTGTACCACACCCCCAACAGGACAGGTCACAAGGCCATGCTTGGGCTGTTGGGATCATCACTCTTAGGTGATTGCTGCTTAGATGAACAGCGAGATAGGTAAGCATTTGCTGGTTATTTTGTTTTAATCTGTCAAGAATATTTAGAGAGAGGGAGAAAATGCAAGAGAGAAAGCCTTCTAATTAATCCACTGATGGCAGAGCCATCACGATGTAGCCTTATAGGTCCTACCTTCAATGGTTTCATTGAAAATGAAGTTTTCAACCCAAGAACACCAAGAGCCACATCACTTATCCCTAGCAGTAACTTATCAATTTGGTTAATGAACCTAGATCTACAAGGGTCTTTCTTTGTTTCATTAATTGTTTTCTTTGCTTTATGACAACCCTGGAGTACAGATGTGGAAACGGAAGCACATGAAAGTTAAACCCTTCATCTCATTTTATGCAGCTAAAAGAATCACAGTTTGGGGATGATAACACGAGCGTATGTTTGAACTGGAGTCCACTGTCATATTTTGATCATGGATAGTGTACAGAAGCCATGTTTTTGGAGTTCATTCCAGGTCTCTGTGTGTTTCCCTTCCATTGGAATCCACAGATTGTTATGTGACTAGTATATGATCTGCAACATTCTCAGAAGAGGAGAGGAAGGGAAAGAGAGATAGCAAAAATATTCCAAACTCTGTGTTACCTGTTTTTGCATATGTCTTCTATTTGAATTTTCAACTATTAAAGGAGAAGTCGTGATTTCCATTTTAACCATGAAGAAATTTTGCTGGAGTTATCTCTGAGTGCTGAATCAAATCCAGGAATGTCTAACTCAGTTTTGCCACCATACTTGACATTTTTGTTCTAATCAGCCTCCCAATTAAATTTGAACATCCCAGACCCCAGATATATTGATATCTACTTTAGTATTGTTTTCCTATTCTTATGCATATAAAGAAAAATATTTTATCATTTTATTCTCCTCATACCCAAAATGTGAGATTTCACTTCCATGGCGTCAGTGTCTCCTGTCCACCAGTGACACATGCTCTAGTTCCACCTTTTAGAAGATTGGGAGGACTCAGAAAAAATTCATTGCCTGCATAATAATAAATATTAAATTGGGCCCATTTTAGAATTAGAGTTTATTCAAGACATTCACAAATAAGATTTCCAAAGATCACTTCTGACTGAACTCCCACATTACTAAGGCTTACTACTCTTCATAGGATATTCTGAACCCCTTTGCTCTGATGGGCTTTGAGTATAAATTGGAGCACTGTTATTCTTAATAACACTGTTAAACTGTAATATATTCTTTTACAGTTTTAAAAAAATCATCCTTCTTTTGAAGAGGGGGAGATAGGGTTTCTCTGTGTAACAGCCTTAGCTAACCTGAAACTTGCTTTGTAGACCACGCTGGCCTTGAACCAGAGATCTGCCTGCCTCTGCTGGGATTAAAGGCATGCACCACCACTGCCTGACCCATTTTTCTTAGCATTCAGCAACCATAACAAATTTTAATTTGACTTCTTGAAAGAAGGAATTAAGCCATTATCATATTTAATTTTTAATTGAATGAATGTATTTTTAGTACTCATGTGCCAATCACAATATATATGTTTTATCAAGTTTAGTTTAATCAAGTAGGGTAATTTTTTTTGAAATGAATGTATGGATTTCTTAGGGTTTCTATTGCTGTAAAGAAACACCATGACCATAGCAACCCTATAAAGGAAACTATTTAATTGGGGCTGACTTACAGCTTATAAATAAATAAATAAAATGTACTAAAGAGTACATTATCATCATGGCAGGAAATATGGTGGCATGTAGGCAGACATGGAACTGGAGAGGTAGCTTAGAGTTCTGCATCTATATCCTCAGGCAACAGAAGTGATGTCTATCACACTGAGCATACCTTGAGATTTGGAGACCTCAAAGCCCACCCCCTAGTGACACAC
>JAQHUG010000132.1:2835021-2845365 GCA_028555095.1 Dicrostonyx torquatus
AGGAGAAGAAGAAGAAGAAGAAGAAGAAGAAGAAGAAGAAGAAGAAGAAGAAGAAGAAGAAGAAGAAGAAGAAGAAGAAGAAGAAGAAGAAAGAAGGAAGAAGCCTAAAGCAGGGATGGGGGTGGGGGTACAAAATACAGAGTTTGTGTGGTCTAGTAATTTTAGGATTCTACTTCCTTCTTTTTCTTTGGTACTGAAGATTGAACCCAGGCCTGATGCATACAGACAAGTTTGTTGCCACTAATGTACAATCCCTGGATCTAATCCCTGAAAAAATTCTCTGGCTTCGAGGTGTTCCCATTAACACTCTAGGGGCCAACCATCGTTTTGGGTCTTTACAGCTCATATTATTCAGCAAACTGCTGGAACACTGTTGCTTTCTTTCCAGTTCTAAGTTTTTCTTTTTCCAAGAGAGTAAGTAAATGCTCTGTTTGATAAAGATAATTCTTGCCAGTTTGTTTTTAAGTGCCAAATAAGAAGTTAATTTAAGTACTGAATATTTAATTCTCTAGCATCTGTCTGTTGAGGATTACCTTGCTAAACATAGCTTAACCTTTTCAAAATATATCTCTCTACTGAGCTTACAAGTTCATAGAAATGTATAATTTTTCCTGCCTCAATAAGAGTTCTGGAGAAAGGTAACTGAAAACAAAGCAAGCATCTCTGACTGTGGACTTGCTTTTGCTGTAATAAGAGTAGTTAACTCTAAATCATAATAATACTTGTGGGTATAGAGCCTTAGTGCTTTGCTTACTCTACACATGGTTATTATTTGTGGTAAATACCAAGACTATTTTAATAGAATGGTAAGGATTTTCACTCAAGTTTATTTGTTTATTTTTATTTATTCTTCTCTCATACAACACATGCTGACTCCATCCTCCCCTCCCAGTTCCCTGCCTCAGCCCCTTCACTCCTCCCAGCACCCTCCCTCCCGTCATCCCCAGATCCCCAGATACACTCCTCCTCCACTTCCCTTTAGATAAGAGCAGGCCTTCCATTGATACCAACTGAATACAGTATAATTAGAGTCAATAAGACTAGGCACAGACCCTTATATCAAGCCTGGATGAGGCAACCAAGTAGGAGGAAAAGGGTCCGAAGAACAGGCAAAATAGTCAGAGATACCCCTCCTCCCACTGCTAAGAGTCCCACAAAAATTCTAAGCTAAACACCTACAACATATATGCAAAGGACCTAACGAAGACCGATTTAGGCTTGATGATTGCCACTTCAGTCTTGGTGAGCTCCTATGATCCTCACTTAGTTGGTTTTGTCAGCCATGATCTTGTGTCCTTGACCTCCGTGGCTCCTACAATTCCTCCTCCCCCTCTTTGAAGGTGTTCCCCCTGAGCTCTGCCTAATGTTTGGGTGTGACTCTCTACATCTGCTCTGATCAGCTGCCAGAGGAAGCCTGGGAGCCTCTCTGATGGCTACTGGCCTAGGCACCCATCTATGAGTATAGTAAGTAAAATATCATTGGGAATCAACTTATTGACTTTTTTCTTTTTTCCTCCCTTCCTCCTTTCCTCATTCCCTCCCTCTCTTTCTTCCTTTCTTTTGTTCCCCAAGACATGGTTTCTCTGTGTAATGGCCCTAGTTGTCCTGAAACTCACATTGTAGATCAGGCTGACCTCGAACTCATAGAGATCCACCTTTCTCTGCCTCCCAAATGTTAGGATTAAAGGTGTGCACCACCAAGCCTGACTTAGTATGTGCTTTCTTTATTACTTCTATTTCCATTTTCATGTCTTTAACACTTTTATTGGTTTCTTCAACTGTTTGATTTTCCTTGGCCTTCTTTAAGGAATTTACTCATTTTTTCCAATTTTTGACTTATCCTCTTTCTTTTTTAAACATTCTTTTTTATTTATTCTTTGTGTCTTTCACATCATGTATCTCACCCCTACAACCCTCTCCCCACAAAATAAAATTTAAGAGAGAGGGAAAAAAGGAAATATCTTGCTATGGATGCTGTTGCATGACATAGTGTTCATTACAAAGAGTCATTGGTCTGGTTCAAGGCCTCTGGTTTCTGCCATACCATTGATGCTGGGCCCTCACTGGATTTCTTCTTGGATAGCTTGTTGTTGCCTTATGTCCTGGAGATCCTGCAGCTTTGGATCTGCAGGTCTGGCCTGCAGATCATAGATGGGGTGGATGTTGGGATGGGCCACCTCTTAGCCTTGGTTCTGGCTCTTGGTAGTTGCAGAGTTAGTCTGCTGCAAGGGAAGGCAGCTGCTTGTTCATTTGCCCAGCTAGCTTAGCCCTGAAATAATCACACAGAAACTGCATTAATTAAATCACTGCTTGGCCCATTAGCTCTAGCCTCTTATTGGCTAGCTCTCACATCTTGATTAACCCATTTCTATTAATCTGTATATCACCATGTGGCAGTGGCTTACCAACAAAGATTCAGCATGTCTGACTCTGGTGGAGGCTCCATAGTGTCTCTCTCCTACTCCGCCTTTCTTTCTCCCAGCATTCAGTTCTGTCTTCCCCACCTATCTAAGTTCTGCCCTATCAACTAGGCCAAGGCAGTTTCTTTATTCATTAACCAATGAAAGCAGCACATGGACAGAAGGACCTCCTATACCATTAGTCTGCCAGTCACCTTTCCTGTCCTCACCACCAGGGTGAGCTCTTCAGCACTGCCTAGGCTAGTTCAGCCCTTGCTCTGCATTATTTTGAAAGCTTGGAAGAGATATGAAATGTCTTGTGCTGAGACAGGTGTATAATTATCTCAACATTATTATCTCTACCTCATATAACTTACAAATCAGGTATATGAAGAGTGAGTGTATATGGGAGTTTTATCCAACTCCTTCAAGGAAGGTAGTGATATCTGGTAATAAAAAGAAAATTATGTAACAGAGACCAAAGAGAGTTGTTCAGACTAACAAGTACTTAGTCTGTAAAATACTTCATTTCACAAATGAGGAATTTGCATTTCACAAATGAGGCATTTAGGAAACGGGTTCATATGTACCTAGCTGGTCAGCTAATATGCAGGCTCAGGCAGCTCTGAATCTCACTCTGGATTTTGCTGCATCTCTTTATGCTTTGTCCTGAGTACCCACTCTCACCCTGTTGTCAGTCCCCGGTTGCACAGGTAGACACATACTCACTCACATCTGTTCTATTGACATCTAGGTTTGGAATCAGAGTATTTGCTCAAAGTGTGGTGGGGATTGTTTCTTACTATTTGACTTGACCAGTGTCTGTGCCCTTCCAGGAATCTAGACGGAGAACATTACTGTGAGGGATCTGCACCTCCATAAAGCTTTGCAGTTTCTGAATGTTGCCTGTTTTCTTTGTAATTCCCCATCACTCACGGCACTTTCCTGCCCACTAGAATGTGCCCTTGTCATGTGCTAAAGCTTTCTGTTGCCAGCTCTAGGATACCATTGTCTGTGATCTGTTGTACTTCATTCGTAATGGGCTTTGCCTCTTGCTCTTTATCTCCTCCCATCTTGGGTATCAGGGACCTCATTCTCCTTATTGTCTGCCACTTCTCAGTAGTCAGCCTCTTCCTGACCCCACTGTGTCTTCCTCTTGACCACCTTGCTGTGTGATCTAGGCAATAACCCAAGGTATTATATCAGAGAGTTTAGTATGGCTGTGCATTTGTGCCCATGCCTGATGTTCACAGAGCCCGGGAGAGTGTGTCAGATCCCCTTGAAATGGAGTTAATACTGTTGTGAATCGCCGTGTGGGTACTGAAGATAAAATTGGGACTGTGGAAGAACTGCAAGCGCTCTTGGTTGTGGAGCCCCACCTCTGCGTGTTTCCAACCACACAGAGTGGTGATGACAAAAGCCATTTCACTCTACATTAAAGTATTTGGTAAGACGTTCTAAGATTGTATTTTTGTTTTTAAATGGAAATACATAAAGATAAATGACTTGTAATCTTTTCCCATAACTTTCCAACTTTAACATATTTGGAAAAGCTGTATTTTTTTTTAAAAAGTAAAACAGTCTCATTCCACCAGATGTCACTGTTTGCATGTAGCAACAAACTTTCAGTGGTTAAACAGTCAAACCCCCATCACATTTTACAAAAATAAAAATCTGTGTAGTTATATATATTTTTTTCTACAGGCTCATAATTTTTGAGATTCTATTCCTTGCTTTCAGAAAGCATGCAAAATATTCATCTGCCTCTGCTGCAGATTTTAAAGAAAAATTACACAAGGATAAAGAAACTTGTGTGTAGGTTAGCATCTAAGAAGTTGTGCTTGGAAAGTTTCTCCAGTCCTAGGAATTTTTTTTAAACAGTCTCTATAAGTTACAACCTTACAGATTGTGAAGCGAGAACCTATAAATGGGATGTAAAAGTTTCGTGTTTAGTTATGAATATTTTGAAAATGGTATATAGCCTGTTGCATATACATGGTACCTTGTTAAGCTTTTTGTAAGCGAACTTTTTTAGCTTTCCTGTGCACATATTTTGTTACCAGAAGGTGATGGTATGTTCCTGAGAGCTTTCCCTTGGATTTTGTGCCTTGCAGCAAGGTCCACTTTGTAAGGAAAAGAGAGTGAAGCTGCTGTGATTGTAGAGCTCCTCTCCCCAGGGTCCCCCTAAGACGGAAGAGGGGGAAATTGCCATGCTTCCTAGGCTTTGGCTCACAGGTGCTTATAGACAACCTAGAGAAGAGTTCTCACACTTCAGGTCACATGTCCTCTGATCTCCGGCGGCAACTCCCAATAAGAAACGTATTTCTTACCCTGGTCCACAGTAGACTGATACTACTGCTTGTGACGGTAGATCAGTGTTGACTGAAAAGGTGTAGCTTTAGAGAGATGGGCTTGTGTTTTTCCTTTAGCCTCTTCATTGATAGTAACAATATGGATTACAATTTCAGCCATTTACTGAACATGTATGATTCGAAACACCCACTGCATATATTATTCCTAAGCTGTGCATAGAAGAACCAGCCAGTGTTGCCGTTTACAAAATGAGGGAACAGATTGAGGAAGGGAAGGTATTCGTGTCAGTCTGTTTGGTGTTGGTCTAACAGAATGCTCAAGACTGGGTAACTTATCTAAAACCAACCAAGTAACCAGATTTATACTGGAGTCTTAGATGTTCCAGAGTGGTCAGCTGCATCTGGCTAGAGACACACGCTTCTGCAACTCATGAGAAAAATCGAAGATGAATTCCCATCCACCAGAGCCAAGTTACCCCTATAACAAGGCATTGATTAATTCAACAGAGCTGTAGCCTTATGACACAAATTCTTCTCGTTAGTCCCTACTTCTTCACATTGCTACTTTTGGGAACAGGACTCAGTGTGAGTTTTGGTGAATACAAATCATATTCAAACCAAAGCACCAACATAATAGCAAGTGGCCAGTTTAGGATTAAAATCCAGGCTACAGCCTCACTGCAGAGTCTCAGTCTTCCCACAGTGTCAGTGGTATTTGAACTGTCTTTCCCTTTTAAAAAAGATATCTTTATTTATACATTTGATTGCTCTACTTGCATATATGTCTGCCTGACAGAAGAGAATATTAAACTGAAGAGGGCATTGGGGCATTATTACCCCAGATGGTTGTGAACCACCATGTGGTTGCTGGGGTTGAACTCAGGACCTCTGAAAGAGCAGCCAGTACTCTTAACCATTGATCCATCTCTCCAGCCTGTGTTTAGACTTGCTTAAGCATAAAGACCATTTGGTGTGCTTGTCAGTATATCAATTCTCAAACCTGATGAATCACAATTTAGAGAGGAGGGGCGGACGATGTAGAATTGGTGGTCACTCAGGGTGCTGTATGATCGAGCTGTTTTAGAAAGGCTAGTGATAATCAGAGGCTCTCAAACAGTATCAGAATCAGCTGCAGGGATGGTGAAAACATGGATAGCTGGGTTCATATCCCCAGTTTCCCATCCATTAGGTCCATCTCTACCAAATACATATAAGATGCTTGTGACGGTTAGGGAGTCCCCATGGACCTACTCCAACAGCCCATGCTGGGCTTTAGTTTTCAGGACCCCACCTCATAAGACTCTTTTTACTTAGCCAAAATTCACCATTTACATAAGTACTACATTCAGGTCATTGGGAAATGGACAGTTAGTATTGTCATCTCCCTGGCCTCATGCTATTTTTCCATTATGAGAAAAATACAAGACAAGATGGAGTATATTCTATAATGAAAGAGCAGATCAAACACAGGAGGAAGTTTAAGGAGACAAAGGTGAGTTTTGTCTGGGTGGAGGGAGAGTTGTACAGGTCTTGGAAAAAGAGTTCAAGTTTCTAGCCTTTGCTTGTTCCCATTTCCAGAGCCTCAGGGTCCTACAATTATGCATTGATTTGGTTGCTCCAATGGTGCTCTATAGGTGGTACTCGGCATCCGGTACCTAGTTCACCTTTTCATTGTATATATGGATAGAATGGCACATTGCAGGAGTGAAGTAGAATTGGCAAGATCAGTGGACTCCAGCGTTTGGAGGAGCCTGGCTGCAAGGTGCTATAGTTTAGGCCGCATTGTAAGTTAATCATTGGAGCATTTGGAGAGGCAGTGATTGACACAAAGTCTGTCATGGGTCTGTAACAGGAATTGGAGGAGGGAGAGTCTGGAGGTAAAGAGCCAGAAAAGATGATGAGGAGCTGTGATGGCCAGGGGAGGCACTGGAGAGGATGAGCAGAATGGGCAGCTGCTGCTGGAAGTGAGGGTGTGGTCGGAGATCAGGAGACTTGGGTGTGAACTCAGAAAATGGTGATGTTTCCCACAGATGAGAACTTGAGGAAGGTTGAATTCTCTTCTCTCAAAATAAGGGCACATGGAAAACGAAGAGAGAAAACTACAAATAACTGACTCATCCCTGTCACGTGGGAACTCTTGCTAACCTTGGATGGCCATTCCCCTGAGGCTCTGGGCATGTCTGCAGGAGCTAGCACTGTGGAATGCCAGTGACATCTTCCATGTTCTTTTGGCCAACTAACACATAGTAGTTAATTGTGCCTCTGGAAACTGAAAGACAGTCAATGTAAATGATGGTTGCCACCCTGTTTATGACTTTCAGGTACAGAAAAGAACGGCAGTGCTGCTATTATGTCACCCTGCCCCTGACCATTGTCACCTCCTGCCACAGTCTGATGTATTTATACTCCAGGCTCATATTCTTAGTCTCTAGTCTCAAGCCTGTTCTTTTCTAGACCTACCAGTCAGGACTGAGTTGCAGAAAACAGAAATGCTTTTAGCTGTTTGAAGCAAGACGGAATTGAGCAATTGCTGATTAGCGGAGGGGTTGAAACAAATGGACATTCTCCTGGGAAGACCTGCAGAGATACCTGCAGGGCAACTGAACTGGCTGCCAAGGGAACCGCTCCTCCTGTCTCAGGAAAGCTGAGAACCGAAAGCCCATTCTGCTAACATGGCCCCTTAGTTAAGAGTAGGGGAATCACGTGTCTTTGTCCCAGATTTTCAGTCTTATTTGATATCCTCACTGGCAAAATAAAAATGAAAACAAACAAAAGCAGTAACTTTGGAACTAAGCTACTAAGAACTCGGTGTGTCCTGACTGTGCTTGCAACAGAAACCCCAGAACCTTCTTCCTTCGACATGGTACGTGTGTGAGTGCCCCTGGAGAGAGGTCCTAGGTCACATCTAGGACACCCCAGCTGCAGGAGAGCTCTAACCTCACCGTTCTCACCACCATCAGGAGGACTGACTTTCTGTGTATTCAGCTTGCTGGGAGCTGCTTGTAATTTCTCTTTGAATCCAGATATTTGACTAAGGGCAGATAAGAGGTGACTTTCCCCAAAAGTTGGGCTCTGAATATTACGAAATGGCAAGTCAATTGGGTTTGTGTATGTTTAGCCTTGACAGTTGGCAACTCATGAAGCTATTATATGTGCCTTGAATGGAATGTTAGAGAATCAGAGTGTGTCAATCATGTGTGATTGACACTGCTGCAATTCGACCAAGCCTGATTTATGTTTATTTTATACTTATTACAATAGAGCATTAAGTATTAAGAAGTCTCTTAAGTCTTTTATTATTTATTACATCTGCTGTCAAACTTTAAGTTTTGTACTATATATGCTTGTATGCTATCCATTCTTAGCTATAAGCCTGTGTTGTCTATGGAGGGAAATGTGATGCTAAACATTTTCAACTTGGCAAGATCTAAGCCAAAAGGGAAAACTACAGTGTGCTGGCAATCCTACCTCGGTTGGTGTTTTGATCTCAGTCTAAGAAATGCTGTTTGACTTTGGATTTGGAGTAGGGAAGAAAACTAGAAATAAGGTTTTAAAATTTACTTCTTTTGTGTAAGGATGTTTTGCCTGCATGTATGTCTATAAACCACATGTATGCCTGGTGCTTGCAGATACCAGAAGAAATTTTTGGACCCCTTGGAAGAGCTGCTATGTAGGTCTAGGAATTGAACTTAGGTCCTCTGGGAGAGCAGCCGGTACTCTTATCCACTGAACTACCTCTCCAGCCCCCGAATAAGGTTTTAATGTTTTTTTTTGTTGTTGTTTCATATTTATAAAGTGACCTCTTTTCCCCATGTAATGAATCAAAAGCATCACAAAGATTACAAATCAATTGTGTTTAGAGCCATGTATTTTAAATTTTGAATTTACTTCTCCATGATCTGCTTAGTGCAGATACTAAATATCAGTACATTTATCTAAGCAGAGATAAGTGGAAAGAGGGTGATCCTTTTCGCTTTATCAATAACTTTAAAAAAATTTATTATTTCTGTCACATTATAGAATACTGTATGGTGTTCCTGTTGAGAAACAGAAATATATCAGCGATCTTCCAGTCCCACCAGAGGAATTCTCTGAATTGGTGCAGACAAGTCAATGGCAAGCTCACAAATCAGACCTGCAGCTCTCAGGAGAAGAAGTAAGAATTCCCTTTAATACTAGGTTTCTCTACCTCATGTGTACTTAAACGTTTTGGTCTGTACTCTTTTGGTATTCTTGAACATTATTGAGGACCTTTATATTGTGAACGTGCACTGTATCTTTGAACACTAAAATGGTAAAACCACAGGTATTGAATGTGATTCCACAGGGCACGGTTATAAAGTCACAGCTGCTTTGTTCCTTGCAGCACTGTCTGGCTGTGTAGACTGGGTTAGCCTGGCTTCTGCTGGTGCTCCTCTGCCTTGGGGTTACAGCTACACACTGCCATGCTTCCTTTAATTACAGTCACCAACACCTAACTATAACGAGAAAACTAGAATTTTTTCCTAAATTTACTCACTTGTCAAATCTCTTTGTATATTGGATTCTCATAAATTCTGCATTTTTTGTTGTTTGTTTAGAATACATGAGAAAAATTCTGACTTTAAAAAGATATGTAGCTGGAAAAGACAAAAATATTTCAGTAGCATTTCTTCTGTAGTTGTGGGTCTTTGTTAATAACATACCACAACGTGACCAGTAATCATTTCCTGAGAATTAGGTCTAAGAATTTTGATTTTCCATGTGTTTCCTGCCAGGGTTCTGGAAACTCTGGATATCACAGCCTAAGACAACCCCAAAAGTGCAGAGAAGCAAGTACAACATCTAAGAATGGTAGGACCCAAAGAATGGTATGGAGCTACATAAGTGTCTGGGTTTTCTTTTGACTACATATATTTTGAAACTTGACCTATAAAATAAAGAAATCTGGAAACACCAATAGGTATGCACTCTCTCTCTCACACACACACGCAGCACACACATAAGACAGCAACATACACATACCCCAACAGATGGACAGATGGTCAAATTCACACATTAACATGATGCATGCATGACTCACCACACACACATACTCACACACACACAGAGCAACACACACATGTAGACAGTAGCATACACATGCCTCAACAGATGGACAGATGATCAAACTCACATATTCACACGTTTCATGACAACACACACACACAAACATACACACACTAACACATGCACACATGCCCCTATGAAAACATTATTTCATTATGTCAAGTCGGGATGGGCTACAAAGCAAAACATTTTTAAAAAGTTATTGCTGAATCTGTACAGACACCATGGAAAGACAGTGTGCTCCCACTCCCTACCCTTACCAGGAATGACCTAGTGACAAGTCCGCCCTTGCCAGCTTGTCTCAAAACACTCTTATCAGATTGTCACTAAGGCGGGCTGAGTTCAGAGTTGTGCTGTGGCATAGATCTAAACTGTTTCCTGAAGGCCTATGTTTTGAAGGCTTGGTTTCCAATGCAAAGGTTGAGTGTGGGTCTTTGGGGAAATGGTTGGTTGTGAGTGCTCTGATTTAATCCATGGACAGAGTTATGCTTAAATGCACTGCTGGGATGTGGTAGAGTCAGTGGAAGAAAATAAAATAGGTGGGA
>JAQHUG010000132.1:2871147-2891427 GCA_028555095.1 Dicrostonyx torquatus
ATGGAGTGGGAACAGCCTTGCGAGATCCCACCCACAGCTGAGGAGGAATTACCAATTGATGGCAGCTGTGGGAGGAGCGTCAATTTTCTTCAGGGATGTGGACATCAGGCACTATCTGTGTTTCAGTCGATGGCTCTAAGCTACGCTAAACAGACAGCCCTAGGCAGACTCAGCGGATTTAAGGGATAGAGCACATGAAGTTGGGAAGGAAAAGTGGTAGACGGCACAGGGGAGAATTGTAGGGAAGGGAGTAGGGGGTGGATTAGATCAAAACACATTATGTGCATGTATAAAATCCTGAAACATTAGAAAAGCAGGAAAGGGTGATGGTCCAGGGACAAGTGTCTCCTCCAGGTCTGACTGATGCAGCCTCGCTGTCAGCACAGCCTCTGAACACACACCAATCAGTGTCATTTGTACCAGTGAAGAGGCTTGGCCCTATAGCACCTGCGTGTCACGGGTTCTTGATCTCTGTTATCTCAAGCTTAAATTAAGAATTAGCAACTTTCATTTGTATAAAAATGACTAAATGAAGTGACAGGTCTTAGGTCACTTAAGGAAATGACTTACTAAGTAAGAAAATATATTTTAATTAAAATTCTTACTTTTTCATTAATTTATAAGAGTTATTTTCACTCAACTGTCATATGACACTTTTCATTTGCTGAATAATAACTATGGTTAATGTGTTTTTACTTGATTATTTTACAGTCTTTAATAATAAAAAAATCTGCATCATATGAGAATATCCAAAAATATTCCAGTGCACCATACACACGATTAAAGGTATTCTAACTTTTTGATTTTTACATTCTAAAATATGTTTGTATTTCTAGCAATAAAAATCATGTTATGGTCTTTTCAAAAGTTTGAACAGTTATACTATTTCTTACTATTATACTTTGAGTTAATAGCAGTTTCATGCGAGAGAGTATAATAAATAACACAGGGCCACTATCTGTACGGGTGAGAGTGCATTTTAAATACACATGTATTTTTTGTGAAATTCCTGCTTGTGGAATTTGAGTGTGCAGACACACACACACACACACACACACACACACACACACACACACACCATCTAGTCCAGGAGTCCAAGTGGTAAAGTGAAAGGACCTTAGTTTGATCCCCAGAACCGATGTACATAAATGCTGAGTGTGGTGTCTCATGCTTCTGATCCAGCACTGGGGAGACAGCCAGGAAATAGGTAGAAAGTTGATGTGAGAGTGTTCTCCTGTATTTTATATTACTCTTATTGGTTGAATAAAGAGCTGCCTGGTCAGCCCTTAGGTGGGCGGAGTAGACAGAACGGAAGTTCTGAGAAGAAAGGAAGTGAGAGAGCCAGTCGCCATGAGGCCCCCGCCGTAGTTGGAAGTACCTTAGAACTGTTCGGTAAGTCACCCACCTCGTGGTGACATACAGACTTTTATAATGGGTTAGTTTATGAGGTGAGGGCTAGCCGGGAAAAGGCTAGTGATAATAAGCCAGGCAGAGTTTAAATGAATACCGTCCTCATGTGGTTATTTCGGGTGCAGGCGGCCAGCCGCTGAGTGGGCCAGGGGCTGGCGCCCGGGGAACACAACATGCACCTCTCCTCTCCCCCATAATTTACAACAGTTTGGCGCCCAACGTGGGGCATTTTAAGACCCCCCCCCAAGCCGGGTGGGGCTGTCCTAACCCTAACCCTAACCCTCTCAGGGTCCATCATGTTGAAGATGCAGATCAACTAAATCCACTTACTAATTATCTTAATGTTTTTCATTTGGGCATTTAATTAATAGATTCATGAGCCTATGAATTGATGGATAAGCAAGATATATGTGGGCCTATCCTCCTGCAACCTTGGTGGAACTCTGAAACACAGCTTGCTTCAATACCGAGAGAACTTAAGAGGTGAATGAACAGACACATGGCAGGATGCCCCACTCTCTAGGTCCTCCCCAGTGGGACAAAACCCCGGGCCCCTCCCCTAACTCCCTTGGCTTTTCTAGCCAGCCAGCAGGAAGTTTCCTGTGGCTAGGCTCCCCTAAAACCCAAACCCATCCACTGGACCCCCCAAGCTACTAGCCACACCCCGCCTAAGAGCTAAGAGCTTACTATAATACTGAAGGGACCAAGAGCTTGTAACTGGAGTTACAGGTGGTTTGCAAGGCACCATGTGGACGCTGGGAATTGAACCTGGATTCACAAAAGAGCAGCCAGTACTCCCCATCACTGAACCACCTCTCCAGCCCTGAAGTTGGGATCTTATTACTGAACACTAGTGTCTGTTTCTAGAGACACTCAGGCCATGGCTGGTATCTGGCCTCTATTAAACTTGTGTGTCTTAAATAAAACTTCCACAGAAAGTGATAGAGTAAAGAGTTCAAGATAAAATTTATTTTGTTAGCGATATTATTATAAAGTTATAGTGATTAATGTTTAGCCATTGCAAGTCACTTATAATTATTATGTTAATATATTTATGCTAAAATTAGGTTTATTAGCAGATAATATAATAAAATGGGTTTTGTTATTTAAACTTACACATATTGAATGAAAAGTTATTGTAGAGTGTAGGTTAATAGTGGTATATGGGCATACAATGTTGTTAAAGTGTTTTTAAAATAGACTCACAAGTTAATTTTATAAAATAAGGCCTTTTAATAATTTATTATGTTTAATTTACAGTGTTTTTATGAAAACCAACCAAATTATTGTACTTTGCATTAACCCACTGTTAACTTTATAAATTGCCTTTTGAATAAGCTTAAGAACTTTACCAGACATGTTAAGAACTCAAAATGAAAAGCCTCAAGTTATTCTATAAAATGAAAAAAGAAGGAACTCAACAAAATTTATTCTGTAAAGCCATAATTACTCTGATACCAAATCCCAGAAAATGACCACCACCACTGCCCAAATTAAGTCGTTTTCTTTGGTAAACTTAGACACAAAAACTGTCAATAAAATTTAGTCTGCAAGCTGCATTCATTAGCACAAGGAGAGGGCTGGTGATAAGGATTAGCACAAGGAGAGGGCTCAGCAGATAAGGATTTTTGCCACTAAGCCTGATAACTGGAGTTTGATCCCTAACTCCAACATGATAGAAAGAAGAAACCAACTCTCACAAATTGTCCTCTGGTCATCACACATGAACACAGAACACAATTAAATGTGAAGAGTTAAAAACCCATCCATTATGGTCAAGTTGGCTCCATGCTAGATGCAAATGTGGGGTCCAGCATGCACATGATGCACATGAGTAAATGTAACACAGTACATAAATAGAATAAAATGTAGAAATCACATAATCATGTCAACAGGTAACAGGATAAGCATTCTTGATGCTAAAATCCCCAAAGAAACTAGAAATAGAAGGAACCGCCCTCATTGCGATTATGCTATCTATGAACAAACCTATATCCAACATTACACTAACTAGGGAAAAAACGGAAAGAATTCTCTCTAAAGTCAAGAATGATACATGTGGTCCACTGTTTGTACTCTCAATCAATACAATGCTAGAAGTCTTACTTAGCAATAAGGAAAGAGAAAAATGAAAGGGTTACGAATGGGAAAAATGATAAATTATTCCCATTCGCTGTATTTCTTTACCTAAAAGACCACAAAGGCCCTGTAGACCTGATAAGCACAAAACAGTAGGACACACAGTCAACACAAAAAAATCAGTGGCTGTTTTCACCCACCAGTAATTAACATCCTAAGATAGAAACAGGAAGACCAATACCATTTGCTATAGCTACAAAAGAAAAAAGAAAGAAAAGAAAAACATGGCAATAGAAAGGCAACAGGAGAACCAAAACATCGAAGAGATATGTGCGTTTTAGTTAGGGTTTCTAGTGTTGTGACAAAGACCAAAACTAAAAGGAACTTGGGGAGAAAAATGTTCATTTCATCTTACGACTCTCAGCTCACAGTCCATCATTGAGGAAGTCAGGGCAGGACTCAAGGCAGAAACCTGGAGGCAGGAGCTGAAGCAGAAGGAAATGTGGTTTACCTACCTGTTCTGCATGGTGCGTTCACCCACTTTCTTATACCATCCAGGACCACCCACCGTGGGTGACACCACCATAGCTGCCCTGCCCCCCCGCATTAATCATTGGTCAAGAAAATGCACCATAGGCTTGACCAGAGACCAATCTGATGGAAGCATTTTCTCAACATTCTGTCTTCCCCGATATGTCTAGGTTTGTGTCAAGTTGATAAACACCAACCAGCATGAAATTTAACAAAGGAAGTGAGAGATCTTTGTAACAAAACCTATAAGACATAGAAGAAATACTTTGAAGACATTAGAAGACAGAAATATCTCCTGTGTTCATGGTTGGTAAAGCTAATATTATGAATATGACCAGGTTGCCAAAAGTTGTCTATAAGTTAGTTCATTGCAATGATTTTCAAAATTCCCACAAAATCCTTCAAAGAAATGAAAGAAACCCCATGTAAACACAAAATGCTGACTAGCTAAATCAGTTCTGAGCACACAGGGCAATGCTAGAGCCACAGTACCAGCTTTAAGTTGATAGCAAAGTCATGATGATAAGATAGCAGGGTAATAGCACCAACGAGACACAAAGTGACATAATAAGGTAGAGAACTCATAAGATCATGGTCATCAGATTCTCAACACAGGTGCCAAAAAAAAATATGTTACAGAAACCAGCTGCTTTAACAATTGGTTCTGGGAAAAACCTGGGTACTCACATGAAAAAGGATGAAACCAGATCCTTATATCCAGAAAGCAATTCAGCCTGCATCATTGAAATACTGAAATTATTGATGAAAAACTCTGTAAGATATTGGCGTGAGCAACAACTCTCTGAATAGGTTCCCAGTAGCTCAGGAAATAACAAGAACTGAAAAATGGGATTGCATGAAATTACAAAGCTTCTGTTCAGGAAGGGAACTATGAACAGAGTGGAGAGACAGCCTACAAAATGTGAAACAAATCCTTGCCAGGTATTTGTGTAGTAGAAATTAATATCCAGAATGTAGGAAGAACAACAACCACAGAAAACAAGTGAAGAATCTAATCACTAAGGGGACAAATGAAGCACGCAAACAGTTTTCAAGATTCGAAGTCCAAATGGCTGATAAATGCATGGGAAAACATCTAACATTCTTAGCCATCAGGCAAGTACAAACCGAAGCTATCCTGGTAGTCTGTCTCATCCCAATCAGTATGGCCATCATCAAGAAAACAGATGACAACAGATGTTGGGGAGAGTACGGGCAAAGGGTGTATACGATTAGTGAGAATGTAAATCAGTGTAGATATGGTAGAAAATCAACAGAGTTTGGCCAGGAAACTAAAATACGGCTACCAATTATCCCGCCCAACTGCTCCCGTGTATATTCCTGAATGAATCAAAGTCAGAATACAATAAGCATATCTGCATACCCATGTTTATTGGAGCTCTGTTTACAAGAGACAAATTATGACCAGTCTGGATGCCGTCAGTAGATAAGGGTGGATGCAGAGTATGTGGAATACAAACAATGAAGTCGTATTCAGCCATAAGAAGGGTAAAATTGTGTCCTTTGAGCGGAAGCAGATGTAAGCCGGAGATCATCATACGATGTGAAATAAGTCATCTGAAGAAAGATGATTATTGTATTTTCTCTCATGTGTATATCTAGAGTTTTAAAAGACATGGAAGTAGAAGGGAGACTGGGAAGAGGAAGGCCATCAGGCTGAAGGGATAAGAAAAGAATGGGGATGAACATGGTCAAAGTACATTACACGCATGCATGAGAATGTCATGATGAAACCTGCTATTTTGTGTAATTCATAGATACCACTGACAACTGTAAGAGTATATTATTTCATATTTATTCAATAAAGCCAAACCACATTAATTGTAATTATGGTTGTATTAACTTTAAGTGTAGAACAACTCAATTGATGATACGTATTTCCACCTCTGTTTTCTTATTAAGAGATCAAAGTCTACTGTTGAGTTGCAGAAAGAAGGGACACCACCGCCGTTAATAGTTAAGGACGACATCAACAGCAACCTGAAACAGTTGCTGTTCCAGAAAAGGAAGGAGATGGAGCGCCAGCTTGCCAAGCAAAGGGGGATATATGAGCCCTCCATAAAAGGCAGCCTGGAAACCATGAATGAGTCGGACAGCTTGAAATACCTGTCTTTTTCTCTTGTTGATGCATCAAGGAAAGCTGGCATTACCTACATTGTGTACCCCAGGAAAAAGAAGAAGATATGGAAGAAAGGACTGAAATTCCAGAAGCTTGCCCTTGTGTATGACCAGCTCTCCAAGCCTCCGAAGAAATTAGAAAGGTTCTGTTCAATTTTTATGGCTTGTGGAGGATATTATAGTTTGGGGACTTAATTTTATGATTTCACTCAGTATTGTTGCTGTTAATTCTCGATGGAAAATATGTTAGTTGGAGAGTAAATCTCCCATTTTAAAATATGTTGGCATTTCATAGTGTGAATATGTGAATTGTTTAACTTCCCGTTTTAGGACTGAATCCATTTTATGTGTGAAGGAGTCTCTTAGCGGAAAGAAACAAAACGTAGCAATGGGTTTGCTAAAATGGCTTGATGCACAGGTCCGATCCCTATTCTAAATGAATACCATCCACTCCAAAACCAAAGTAGATGGCTGATAGTTAGCTGTTTTCAGATTGCATTTGTGCTGAATTGTGCAATAAATATAATAAATATTTTGTGTGTTGTGAGCCTTTCTTCAAGGATTGACACACAAATGTAATTATATTTGATCCTCAATTGGAGGTAATAATAGCTGGCATATTTTCAAAATGTGGAGACCCTGAAGTAGAAGCTCTTGGTATGGTCACGTTTACTGTGTAAGACACAGATGCTTCTTGTAACCCATGCATCTGGCAGAAGTTTCCAAAAAGCCCAGGAATGATTTCTCTTTAGACATTCCTGGGTGATAGTCTGTTAAACTCACACCCACTTGGAAAGTATGTGGTGATAAAGGAGTAGAAATGTTTTGTTTATTTCTTTGTTATTAAGACACACTGGCTCTTTGGTGTGGTTGCTGACTTATTATCCTGGGACTCTGGAACTTAAAACTTTGTGGGTGACAGCAGGGACAGTAGTGCGGGAGTGCTACTCGGACTTGAGGTCTCCTGTGTGCTGATCTCCACTGTCCCAGTGTAGCAGGAAGATTTTTAGGAGGTTTTATATAGATTTTTTTTTCTGAGCTGAAAAAAAATCCCACAAGGAAGAATCAGACATTTAAAGTGGTTTTTTTTTTTTGATATGCTTGCTGATTTCAAAGTATGAACCTTTGTCATCACAGTAAATGACAGGGCCACACTGTTTGACTGGTCCCAGGTGACTTCTATCTAAAGAAAGGACATATCTAGTAGCAGATTAAACACTTTCTGGGAGTTTTCACAATGCTTAAAGACATTTTGTCATTTCAAAATAGGTTTCACCATTTAAAAAATTCATCTAAAAATTTATTATAAAAAGGTTGTAAGTAAAAATAAACTACACACTGAAAATAACCAGGCCCAAAGACTGTACAGTGGTCTTCTCTATAATTAAAGTAGACATTGAGAACGGAAGCTGTGGGGCTTCACGTTGGTGTTTACCTTTTTCCTCCCAAATGTATTTCTGTACACTTATCCACCATCCAAAACAAGTCATCCATGGCATACTTAAAACCAGAAAGTCAATTATCTTTATGTCCTTTCTTATAACCGTGTCCATTACCTGCATTCAGTCTTTCCTCATCTTCTAATACTCAGCCTTTCTTGTTTTTCTACACATTGCACTTATGTATGTGTACATTTTTGTATATATTCGCATATATATATATGAATACTGTTGAGCTTTAAAGAAAAGCAAAAATCACAAAAATTTTTGGAAAATACGTAGATTCAGAATGATAATATTACATGAGGCCACACAATCTAAGGAAGAAAAAAAAAACCATGCATGTTCTCTCTCATATGTGGAATCTAGACAACTTTCACCATTTAGAGAATTGTATTTGCCTCTCTTAATAACCTGGCTTAGAATTTGCATATGCTGTGACATTCGCAGCAGGGCATACAGGAAGGGCACAGCTCTGTGCACTGGCAGTGTATCCTGGACGGTGCATCAGTACTTTCTATTTCAGTGTAGATAGGAAGGAATGGTTGGCTCACAACAAGTTAGGGAGCAATTTCTATAGTTAGGACATCTCCCATTAATTTTGGTGACTAAGAAATGCCATTCTTACCATTTTACACCTAGCTTTGCTCTTGTTGAATGACAGCCATTTGTGGCTGACTCCTTAGAGATTTGAAGGAGGTCACATGTGCTTGTACATATGAAGTCAAATCTTGACTCCAGAAAGTTGTTCCTGCAGAAGGTCATTTGGACTTAAGTCCCAGATCACGCATTTCCTTTCAGTCCCTTTGAGATAGACTGCCCCTGCCACTCTCCTCCTTAGTTTGGTTATGGCAGAACGCCACATAGCTTCAATAACAGTAAGGCTTCACTGTTCCTTTAGATGCTATCTTCGGCTCTGAGCCCTGAGTCATGGGACAGGCAGGTGAGGGACTAGAAGGAACCTTTGGCAGATGATGTCTTTGCTCGTCTGGCATGCTTCAGCTTTTCCTTATTCTGTTTCTCTGAGAACTGGAAGCAGTTTAGCTCCAGGAACAAGGATGTGTCAGCTGTCTCTGCATCTGAATTCTGCCATGCACTATGCCCTTGGTGACCAGGCCACGCCACATTATTTCTTAGGCGTTTCCTTGTCTGAAAGATGAGCTTTTCTGCTGAAGTTACTTCCAGCTCAAAAGTCTCACATGTCAGATGGTAAAACCAGCTTTATCCTTATACAAATGGAATACCTTGGGTAACACATTTAAGCTGTTGAAAACTTCCCTGTCTCCTTCAGCAGGGTCACATCTCATCTCAAGCTAATTACATGAACGTGTATTCTACCTCGAGAGCCTGGTCTCTCTACATCGCAGATGAAGCAGTAGGTTAATTTATTGTGTTGCTCCTTCAAGGGAGAAACCGTGAACCACACTCTTGGCTATGAAAACATGGATATAGCCTTTATGATCATGCCTTTTCCTTTTTCTTCCCTTTTAATTTGGGCTATTTAATTTCAATGATCCGAGACTATAGCTTTTCCTTGTAAAAGTTCACTCATTATCTGCGTTTGCTTCTTACATTCTTCTGGATACTTGCCTAGCAGGTTCTCGTTGCTTGCTCCCTTGAAGATATTACAATTATTTTATCAGCCGAGAAGATAATGCGTGCTCATTGTAAAAAATGTAGAAAATATTGCAGTTCCCTCTCATTAAATCACCATTGACATAGTTTTGAATGTATACGTTGAAACACAGTCAAACAAACCTGGGGGAAGAGATTAGCTTTTATGCCTATGTTAAATGTATGCTTGCATATTGTATAGAGAATATGGATTATATCCACAAGGCCCTGGTATCAATTGTTTCTGTGGGGCAGGTAGTTAGGGGGATGGGTTGAGAAGAGCCTTCACTGAGAGTTACTTTATGCCCTCTACATGGTTTGAAATTTTTCTACTGGACATATAGTTATGGTTAAAAGTAACTTTTTGATTTTTAGTTTTCAAAAGTTTTTTTGGGGAGGGTGAAATCAGTGGAATGTGGGGATTCTCAAAATATGTCTGCATCCACCGTGAGTATCTTGCAGAGCAGATCAATGGACTCTTCAGATTAAAGTGTAATCTGTGCTCATTCCCAGATTTACAGAGCTAAATGAAATGCACATGCATTTTAGTATCGATTTTGTAATTGGATCTCAGAAGCAATGGTCACCTGTGCTTTAGAGCTAGAAAGTACTGCTGACGGAGCAAGAAGCGAGCAGATACTGAAGGGAATTTCTACTTTAGTCCAACAGTATTCTTCGGAGTAAATTTTTTGAGCACCTTCTGTATACCAGATACTATTCCAGATAGGAAACTGCAGATGAGGACAAGTGAAGAGTGCTAGCCAGTCCTCTGTCGTAGCATTTATATCCTAGTGGGAAAGTGACAGTGGAGAGATTGACTCATGATGTTGAGGAAGTGATAAGAATTATGACGAGAATAAGGCAGGGCAGTGGGAGCCGCTGTTTTAGACAGACTTCTCGGATGCCTCTATGACTTAGAACTGGACGGTATGGAGGAATGAGGTGTTTAGATCTCTGAAGAAAAGGTAAAAACAAGTGCAAAAGCCCCAAGTTACAGGACATGCCTATTGCTTTTGGACGGCACCCAGACTTTGCTAAGAAAGTGAGGTCAAGGAAGTGTTTGGGGGATAATACCAGGTATTGTCCTATTGGCCAGAGGTCAAGGCTCTGGAGATGGCGTAGTGGGCAAGAATTCTTGTACAAGCATAGGAGTGTGAGTTCAAATTCCTAGTACCCACATAAAAATGATGAGCATGGGTGCATGTGCCCGTAACCCCATCACTGGGGGCGGGGAAAGGCAGAGACAGGTGGGTTCCAGCAGCTCACTAGCTAGCTAGCATAGCTGAAATAGAGCTTCAGGTACAGTGACATACTGTGACTCAGGAATTAAGTGGAGAGTGATCGTGGGTAACACCCGACATCCTCCTCTGGCTTCTATATGTGCATCTATGGGTATTCACACCAACACAAACTTGTGCACACACATACATACACCATACACATACACAGAAATTAAAAGAGGAAAGCGTGGGTTTGTAAGTCATTATGAATGTGAGAAGAGAATAGAGATGTTTGCAAGTTGTGAGAAATATAAATACAAAAGGAGACCCGGAGAGTGGAGAGCATGTTAAAATGATCAAATATATCTTCCAGAAGACTCACAGTGGTAGTGGTAGAAATTAAGAAATTGTAGTGGAAGCTGAGAGACCCACAAGAAAGCAATTGAATGATCTATGAGAGAAGTGGCAGCTGGGTCTGAAGTCATAGCAATCCAGGTAGTAAAAGGTGGCCATATTCTAGACAGATGTTGGGAGTACAGCCAGCAATGTTTGCTTATGGGTTGTTTGTAAGATATGAGAAAAAAATGAATTAAGGATACTCCCAAAGAGTTTTACTGGAGCAATTGAAAACATTGAAAGGTTTTCCCAGATGGTCAAGACTGCAAGGAGCAGGTGGGCATGGTGAGCGTCAGACAAAGGTCTAATAGGATTGCATATCAGTTTAGCTCTTCAGCTCACAGTGACAGTGCAGGACAGGTAAGGTGGTGGGTCAGCTGGTAAAGGTAGATACCTCTGATCCTGTAAGCTTCCCTTGAAGCACCAGGTCACAGCCATGGAAAAAGAAAGCCAGACCAATAGCTGTAAATCAGGTGCCACAAAGTGGGAACATTGCTCTCATAAATGTAGTTACCACATCTAGACCTAGGGTGGCCAACACCTGCTAATCAACACCTGCTTAAATTTACATTCACGAAAAGTTGTGGTAACTTTTCTTCCAGACATTTGGCTTTAGCACTGGCCAGACAGGAAATGGAGATGTGGAGTGGTCACCTGTGTTTGTCTTTGAAATTGCTGATAGCGCCATCACCATGAATGTGTGACTTTTCTTCAGTGATCTAGTGGCTTTCATTGTGTGTTATCTTCCTTCAGGGTGGTGTGGGGTGGGATGGGCCCCTCCAGAGACTTCTGCTTGGTCTTTATTACCATTATGTCCTTGTCTACACTGAATTCTTTCTGAATCACGCCCTACTGCAGTGTTCCAGGATGAGAAATTGACTACAGGGTGGGGCCTCCATAGGTCCATTTTTAGACAGTCCAAGTCCAATAATAGACTTTCTATTAGTTCATTAATTAATTCCTTTTATTGATAGACTCAGTGACATTTGGAATTGATATGTTTAGAGTTAGCATCTACTGACCTGCAGAAGGCCCAAGTATTTGTATTTGGAATCTTTTGGGGGGAAATTTGCAGATGTATGTGTCACATGGTGGGGTCTTCTCCTTGGGATCTGGTTTGTGCTACATGGCAAGCGAAGTTTTAGGCTGTGGACTCAAATGGTCCTGAGATCTTGGCAAGAGAACATTAATCTAAAACATATAGCTATTTAGTTTTATGCCCAGAAGACCCATAAGTTTCTTGCTTATCTAAGACAAACAATACCTTAGTAGGCTGCCCATCTGTCTTATCACTGAGAAACTATAGCCATATAGTTATTGCCACAGGTCCTTGCAAAGTAAAATTCTCTTATTACCTTTCTGTTCCTGTGGTTAATTGTTGTAATTGTGTCTTTGGTTTCTGCAATGGCAAGGCGGTTTTAGCTGGGGTTTACCATTCTACAGTCCTATTAGTCCCACTGTGACCATTGAACCAGATTAGTTGCTTCCTGGTCCTCCACTCACTCATGTCTGTCTCAGCATCTACAGTGTTTCTATGTGTGTTATCACCTCTGCATTTTCTGTCTTCTCTCCAGGAGATAGAGCTTGGTTAAGGATGCCACATTTTACAGATCAATTCTCAGTCTCTCAAGAGACTGAGAGCTCACTCTTCTATGGCAGTAGTTCTTAGAGTGTTGTCTTTGAATCAGTGTGTTTTATGTGGAATCTGATGAGAATATAAAAACCGTAGGTCTCCACCCTCTGCTTGCTGAATTAGAGATTGTGAAGGCCCCAACTTTGTGTCTCAGCAAGCCTCCTAGGCAGTTCTGATGTACGGTAATGTCTAAGATCATTTGCTAGGCGTTGCGAGGGTAGGGTAATCAAGGGTGAACTAACTAGGACCAGCAACCACTAATCTAAGGCCACACAGTAGAGGATGGATTTGGGAGGGTGAAGAACTGGTCAGTATGGCTCTCCAAGAGTATTCAGATCTCACAGCTGAGAGATTTTAGGGAATTCACAGATTGTGTAATTCAATGTAGGTATGAGGCAATGTGACAGTATGGTCATTAAAAACTATTATGTAGGGGAAGATCACATCTCACAAATGAATGGTATGACTTCCCTTAGCCGGTTTCTCCTGTTAGGAAAGATGAGTGGAATTTGGGGGAAAAATCACTTTTTTCCACATCTGATTGTGTTCCCTCCATAGTAGCTTCATTACCTGAGTGTACTTAGGAGGCTTGGATCCTTAGTAGGTACTGCCACTTTCCTGTTCTTTCTAAGTGCCTCCCTTAGTGCTTATCAGAAAAGCTTCCCCCTGCAGTAGACAGGAAGAGACACAGAGACCCATAACAGGACCATGTGCAGAGAGTGAGAGACTTTGGAGCGTTTAGTCCTAAAGTGGGTGTCCTTACCAAACCCTTACTCCCTCAAGACTCAGAGATCTCTGTGGGAGAGGAGGCAGAAAAATCCTAAGAATCAGAGGATGGATGACTACTAGGAAATACTTTCAGACACAACAGGACTAATGCACATATGAACACATATGGAGACTATGATAGCACATACAAGACCTGCATGGGTTCAGGGAAGATAGGGTCCCAGCACCGAGAACAGGAAGTGGACACAAAGCCCCACCCTTAACCAGGAAGTTGTTTACAACTGATAACTTCTGGAAAAGGGAAAATCAGTTTTCTCCAGTGGAGTGTCACTGGGTATAACAACTACATCACAGGGCAGGCCCCACGCCCAGGAGTAGTTGGGCAACACAGAAAGAACTCAGTGATATTTCTGTGGACTTTTTACTTCAGTTTGCTTTGCTTTGGCACTTTTTGTCTTAGGGAATTTTTTTTTTCGTTTTGATTTTTGTTTTGTTTTTGTTTCTCTTTGTTGGAAGAGAGACAGAGAAACAAAGAGAACAAACGTGTTGGGTGGTTAAGGAGGTGAGAAGGGCCTTGGAGGAGCTGGGGAGGGGAAAACATGATCAAGACATATTTTATGAAAGAATTAAAAAAATAAAATACCAATCCCTACAAAAAGGGGCTGAGTGGTTACTATAGTCACTCTTTTCATCCCAGTGATTGGTTCATACCCAACCTTGTAGTCTTCTGCCCCTCATCTGGAAACTCTTTGCTACCACGGGTGATAACCAGAGTTCTTATTCTACTACATGCCATGTGTTATCTGGGTCCTGGTTTTATGCTATCTTTTCTGTATATTTCTTCAGCTCCCCTCTAATAGAAAACATACTAGCTAGAGTACATTTTCAGCTTAGAATAATTTGGGAAGCACATGGCAAAGGTGTGGGGTAGAGGGAAGCCATGATTAATGCAGGATCAATTTATTTTCTACAATAAGTTTGAGAAGATAAACAGAGAGTAATTATTAAAACCTGGGAGAAAATAGTTGGGCAGGAAAGTTCTGATCTTTTTTGGGCAAGTGTTATTTTATCCAGCTAGAGGTAACTCACCTTGGAGGGCCCTGGAGTATAGAAACCTTGTCTTCAGTTCCTTGTCTCCCTCTTTGGAGGTTTCTGATAAAGCAGAGAAGAAGGGGTCTTGTGGATGTAGTTTGTAGAAGTTAGTTTCCCAGGCTTGAGAACAAGGTGAGGAAGGGGTGAAACACACAGCACAAACAAAACACCTGGTACAGAAAGCCTTTCTCAGGTGGTACTAGATTAGAGATATGATCAGAGGAGTCTGGTAGCCAGGGGGATACGGCTGAAGAACAGAGAGAGGAAGAGACAGTGGTATCTCAGCAGCCTGGGCTGAAGCGTCTCGTGTCACATCTTGAAGAAGGTTTGCTCAGTCTGCTTTCTTACAGAACCTAAGACCACCAACAGAGGGGTAGCACCAACTGTAATTGGTTGGGTTAATTAATTGCTAGTTAAGAACATGCCTTACACTCTTGCCTACAGCCAGGTCTCTCTCTTGGAGGCACTTTCTCAACTGAGGCTCCCTACTCTAAGATGGCTTTAACTTGTGTCAAATGACACAATACTATCCAGCCCACTATGCTCAAGTTAGAACAGATGAGACTGGCTTGCACGAGAATGTGGAGTGGAGATTACAAGAAGGGAATAAAAGAATGGGAGCCTTTTCTTACCTCTCCTCTCCTACTTTGGCACCATGACTTTCTTACACTATAAATGCAGTAAGTCAAACACAGTGGGGCTAAAACTTTTTCCAAACAAGCAGTAGACTGTGTTTATCCTATCTCCCTTAGCTACCTACGGTCACAATACAGCCAATGCTTGAATGCTTTTTTTCCAAATTTGCAGTAGTCTGTCTTTATTCTGTCTCTGTTAGCTACCATACATCCACAATACAGCCCATGCTTCTAAATGAAAGCTCTATTTTCAGTAGAGAAGTTGAGGAGGAACCTATAGTTGCACCATTTGAAAGCATCTAAATGATCAAGTTTCATAATTTACTGAAGAAATAAACTTGAGCCTTTGGAAGAACCATTTCCTTTATCCATTCCAGCTCACCCCCTAAATTCCCCACTGCAATCATCCTGGTAGAAGATGAATTAGATCAGAAAGGAGAACTGTTGTCACTATCCTAGCAGTCTAGAGAGGCTGCCACATTAAAAATGTATATCCATTTTTACAGAGATTCTTCATATTGTGCTATAGTTTTAATGATTGAAAAAGTGAACTTTGATTACATAAAAAGTTTTGATAATAGAAAAATAATAATTTTTGTGTGTGGTTGAGTTGAATCATAGATCAAAGTATTGTGTTTCTGTAATTAAAAATTAATCATTCTCTTTGAAACTAGATCAACATCTCACGGAGTACTTCCTGAGCAGAAAAAATTTTTCCTAAAAGTTCCGTTATACGAACGTCAAATAAGGTCTCCCAGTGTACCCATGGTTTTAAATTTTGATCAATTTGTTCGAAGTAAAGGAGGAATACCAGAAAACACTGACCCTCGGACATGGGTTATTGAGATCTTTGCTAAAGACAAACCTCAGAAAACAGCTACACCAGCTACGTATGTTCAGAAAGAAGTTCCCGAGCCAGTGATAGAACTCCCCAAGTTGGAATTAAGTGATAATATCAAGTGTGACCTTCCCCTAGAGGTCATTAAATATTATGAATCCGAAGTGGAGAGGTTGACTCAAGAGATAAGAAATGAGAAAAGAATTCCTGTGTTTGCCTATTGTCGGCGTGGAGCTATTTACAGAAAACTGGGAAAGTTGCAAAGTGCCATGAATGACCTACAAGAAGTAAGTTTTAAAGAATAAAAATAACACAGCTCACCATTTTCATTCCCTTTATACAGTAATTTTTGTTGAGGTATTGAATGACAAATGATTGTAGTACAATTTATGGGATTGTGAAATACAAATATTGGCATTTTCAAATGTTTATTAAAAACACTAGACTTCTGGTTTTTGAATTGGGAGGCCTTATCTTATGTTGTATGCATGGAAAGCCACTGGTATTAATGATACTTGAGAAACTCATTTAATAATGTTATTTTTTTCCTTTGGAAAATCAATGTATCTGACTTTGTTTATACATGTGTTTTTCAGACCATATTTTTGGAGCCAATGTTTCTCAATGCCTATTGGCACCGACATTTCATTTATCTTTTCCAAGACAAAATTAATGATGCTTTGGATGACTTGAATTTTATAAACAGATGTAATAAAAACCATGCAGGTGGGTTTTATATGGAGACAGATACATTACCCGTCTCTTTATCTTGGCTTTTGTCATGATTATAAATACAAATAAACTGATAGGTAGAAGATCTGTAAATTGGTATAACGGCTTCAGCTTCACAGTTCATGTAACCATCGTTTTGTTTTTAAATGACTCATTATGCCTGAGTTTATTCCCTGGAGATCCGTTTCAGCACAATCCATTTCACGGATCTCACATGGAGAATATGAACTCAAAATTGGGAGGTGATTTGTAAGTCTTTTCTTGACCACATGTTTCAGAATGAGAACGTAATACTGTGAAGGCCTCGTGGTGGGTGAAATCCATACCTCACTCATATGTGCTGTTTTCTAACGGCCCGAACTTCTAGACACAGAGCTTTCTAGAAATGTGGAATTGTCATGTGCATCTTTGAATCCCCAGCATTTCCAGAACCATGTGACACAGCACAAGATGTCTGAATGTCCTCTGATCTGTGTTGGCATATGTGCTAAAAGTTCGCACAACTCTGTGTCATTCAAACCTAGCTTTTTACTGCAGTTGCTAAGACTGAAACATTTTACACAGATACACAGGTGAGTGCTAATGTTGCCACGTCAGAGTAAGACTACTTGAAACTGCAAATGAGTATTCAGATTTTGAGAATAAATCAGGTGTGGAAAAATGAAATGGCATATACTAGTGAACATCATTCTAGGAATGCAGTTTGAAGTGGGATTGCTGCTTTGAATTCTCACAGCTAAGGAAAAGAATGTAAAACGGAGTTTTTACCTTTCCTTTTTAGAGGCATACCTGTCAAAGGCAGAGATTTTCAGAGAGAAGAAGGAAATCACACTGGCAATTCTGAATTACAGTCAGGCAATCAAGTGCAGACCCAAAGACGCTGATCTCTATTTCAAGAGGGGGGAGATGTATGAGAAGACAAACAGAGTGCTGGCCATTGATGACTATTCGAAAGTAAGCTTCATGGCACCCTCTGCTCCCATTGATAGATTTTTGTATGGCAAACCTTTTGGTTTTTTTTTTTTTCAGACTTACTTGTTTTAAGAGTGGTTGGCCTGTGGTATGCATGTGCACCAGATGCATGCCTGGTACCTGAGGTTCTGGTACCTGAGGTACCATCAGGTCCGTGGAACTAAAGTTACAGATGGTTGTGAGGCACACCATGGTCCTAGGAACCAAAGCCCCGTTCTTCTGTAAGAGCAACAAATTGCTAACCACCACTGAGCTGTCTCTCCAGATCCCTAGCAAACGTTTTTAACATTTATCATGTGTTTTATATAACCAAACTAATTATAAGTTAGGAACTAGCATTTCCATTGCTAGTATGTTGTTATCACCAATTTTGCAATTTAAAAACATTGCCGAGTAAATGGAAAACAAAAGGTAGATGTGAAACATTGAGACAACCCCAAAGAAGTCTCAACTTTTCTGGTTCTCTATTCTTGAATTAAGAAATGTGGTTTTTAGAGACCTTTGAAAATTGCCTTTTCTCTTTAGATAATAGAAAAATTTCCTTTCTCCTTCTGTTAACTCTTGAACAGCTGATGCTCTCTTCATGGAACCTACTAGTTCTTGAAGAGACTGATCACAGATTCATTCACTCTTTCTTTCATTCACAAATATTTGTTGACCGAGGCACTGCATACATAATGTAGTAGAAAAATGATGAATTGCATAGAAATGTTCCTGGATTATGCAGATATCAAAGAAAGTTACTTAAGGAAAGATATAAACACATACATGAGATATAAAATCATGGTGGTGCCATGAAGGAAAGAAGATTGGATGGAGGTATCTATATTTGTTTGTAGGTATTGGGATCCCGGCAAGAAAGTGAGCTTTTGATTAACTCGCACCCTGAGGGTGCCATCAAGGCAACATGACTCCCCTGGCGGCAGTAAGACTTGATGAACTACTGACTTATAACTATAAATATTAGTCCTGAGCATAATGGACAAATTAAAAGAAATTGCTTAAATAATTCATTTGTGCATGTTTCCAACTGCCATGTTACTTCACAGTTTACCTTGACATTCCTTTATTTATGGAAAGTATTGTTGCCTTGTAACTTCTGATCTAGAAGTAACCAAAAATCTCTTTTGAAAATGCAGGTAGCATTACACATACTAAATAGGTTTAGTTTAGGAATTTATATGCATATGCATATATGCATATAACAATGAAAAAAGATCATGAATTTGAAAGAGAACAAGGAGGACTATAAGGGAGAGTTTAAAGGAAAGGAAGAGAAGGGAGAAATGATATATTATAATCTCCAAAATAAGGAAAAACATTTAAAAATTAGTAATTATTGACTCATCTCACTTCCTGCATCTGACACCAGTAGTTTAACAACAGATTACTGCAACAACCAGGAATAAACAATTCCCAATCTCCTTAGCATGTTTCTTTCTGCTTTGAACTTCTCTGGAGACTTCCTTTCTGCCACACTTCGGGAGACTCTACTCTCTGCTGCTTTGTATGTCAGTGTGTAATTACAAGCCACATCATTTGTCTTCTCACGTTAGGGACTAGGTTTAGCTACATCCTGTGTGACTGAATCAGCTCAGCTTTCACTCACTGTCAGGGCAGAATAGTATGAGTCAGTGCAACCTCACTCTTCAATGCTTTTATTTTTGAGATTATACTATAGTTACATCATTTTTCCTTCCCTCTTCCTTTCAAACCCTCCACATATCCTTACTTGCTCTTTTTAAAATCCATGACCTCTTTTTTCATTAATTTCTGTCACATGCACGCACACACACACACACGCACACACACACACACTCCAAATTATAACTTGTTGAATCTGTATAAAGCTAATTGTGTGTATTTTATGAGGGCTGACCATTTGATACTGGATAACCATTTCGTATGTTCTTCCCTAGAAATGAGTATTTATCCCAATCTCATCATTTCTTATTTACCTGTAGCTCTGTGTAGAGATGAGGTCTTGTGCTCTTATCACCATCTACCATGTCATGTCTGTTAATGTTGTTTGTCCTCGATCAGCTCATGCTTAGGAGATCACATGAGGAGACATAATGGGGGTAGCTTCTGAGATTTCTAGGAGACAGATGAATTTTTTTAATTCTTTTATTTTTTCATTCAAAAATTTACACTTTCTCCCCTTCTCCCAGTCCCCTCCCCTCCCCCACTACCCCTCCTTCCTTCCCCTGCTTCCTTAAGAGATGGCAGGGTACCCTGGCCTGTAGAAAGTCCAAGGCCCTCCCTGCTCAATCCTGGCCCAGAAGGGGTGTATCCAAATAGACTGCGTTCCCCAAAAGCCTAATCATGCAGAGAAGATAGGTCCCAGTGCCATTATCGATGGCTACTCAGTCTGCTCCATTGGCAGCCACATTCAGAGAGTCCAGTTTGATCATATGCTCATTCAGTCTCAGTCCAGCAGGATTTGGTGAGCTCCCATTAGATCAGGCACACTGTCTCAGTAGGTGGGCCGGCCCCTCGTGGTCCTGACTTCCTTGCTCATTTTCTCCTTCCTTCTGCTCTTTAACTGGACCTTGGGAGCTCAGTTCCTTGCTCTGATGTGAATGTGGGTCTCTGTCTCTATCCATCGGACAAGATTTCTATGGTGATGATCAAGATATTCATCAATATGACTATGGGACAATGCTAGTTCGGGCACCCTCTCCTCTGCTGCCCAAATACCTAGCTGGAGACATCCCCATGGAAAACTGGGATCCCCTCTAGAGCCAAGTATCTTGCCAAACCTAAAATGACTCCCTTAATGTAGATATCTTATTCCCTTCTCCAATAACCACCCTTCCTC
>JAQHUG010000132.1:2899379-2923688 GCA_028555095.1 Dicrostonyx torquatus
AACTTCTTCTGTTGAGAATTCTCTGTTCAGATCATTACCCCATTTTTTATTTGGGTAGTTTAGAAGTGCTAACTATGTAAAGCCTCCCTTATTGGCCACAATTTCCTTCTCTACATTTTCTTTCATTCATCACCTTTGTATCCACAGAGTACACATATCTGGTCAAATATTTTCTGTAGTATCTTATTGTAATTTGTGTATTAACCATCACTATTTCTTTTTGTTTTTTATTTATTTTTATTTTTCTTTCCTTTTAATGAAAATAGATTTTTTTCTCATATTGTATGTCCTGATTACAATTTCCCCTCATTTCTCCTCCGTATTTCCTCCCAGTTCCTTCCTACCTCCTCTTCTATCCAGATCCATTCCCTTCTCTCTTTTTAGAAAACAAACAAGCTTCTTAGAAATAATAATATAATATAATTAGATTTAAAAAGCTAACACATAGGAATAAGACAAAACAAACAAACTGAAGGAAACAAGGCCAAGAAAAGGCACAAGAAACATGTATGTATGTGTGTATGTGTGTGTGTGTCTGTCTGTGTGTGTGTGTGTGTATATATATATATATATAATTTCTACTGTATTAGGTTTCAATACCACCCCTCAAGTAGAGTTAATTTTAGCTTTTTCTCTCTCCCTCATTCCCCTCTTCCATTCCCCTCCTGGCTTGATCCTCCATTCGAGTCCCTACCCCAACCATCCATAACTATGTATTCTTTTTCCCTTTTCTAGGGAGATTTATCTGTTCCACACCAGTTTCTTACTCTGTATCTTATGGATCTACATATTTTAGCTTGCTTATCATTGACCTAGAAGCTAATATTAATGAATAAAGTGGATATATGTATTTGTCTTCCTGAGCTGGGTTACCTCACTCAGGATATATTTTTCTAGTTCTCTCCATTTATCTGCAAATTTCATGATGTCATTTAACAGTTGAGTAATATTCAATTGAGTAAATGTACCATATTTTCTTTATTTATCTGTTAAGGATGTTCTAGGTTGTTTCCAATTTCTGGATATTACAAACGGAAGCAATGAACCCCAAATTTTTATTGACCTATTCAGTGTTTTTCTATATAACTCTTATCTCTACATTATTTTAAATTTAGGTAGTTCCAATTAGTATGTGAACTTTGTTTGAAATACAGTTATGCCTTATTAAACTTTGTGTATCAATTTTCAAATGTAATTTCATTTTAATTTCCAATATTACTTGTAAACATGGTCATAAAGTGAAATGAGGTGTTCATTCATTTGTAATAATTAAACCAAGTTAACATGCCTATCACATTACATCTATCTTTCCTTATGATGACTGCCAATTCTTTCAGTGATTTTGAAATATAAAATACATAAGTTTTAACTATTATCACCATGCTGTACCATAGATACATGGGCCTTATTTCTCCTCACTGATTCCTTGTAACCTTCGGTCAGCATCTTTCTTTGCTTATCTGCTCTGCACTCCAGCTTTTGGTAGCCAGGACTCCTAGTCTGTTTCTACCAGTTTGCCACATTCAGGTTCCACAAAGTCATGTGGTATTTGTCTTTTTCTGCTTGGTTTATTTCACTTAGCATAATATCTCCAGGTTGATTCCTGCTGTTAACCTCTCTCTCTCTCTCTCTGTCTGTCTCTCTCTCTCTCCATTTGTTGAAGGAGTGAAGAAAGAATAAGTCAAATTTTTGCTATTTGGTTGAATTTATCTATGGAGCCTCTTGTCTCAGCTATGTTTTTAAAGTGGAAGATTCAGTCTCTTCACTTGTCAGGGTTCTATAAGGGCTATCTATTTCTTCTTGAGCCAGTTTTGGTGGTTTGTGTATTTCTAGGAAGCTGTTCATTTTATTTAGGTTATTGTCATACTTTATTACTGTGTAACAGAATATCTAAAACTGAGCAATTTACAATCATCAGTTTTCATTCCCACCAACAATGTGTAGGGTTTTTCTTACTCAGTATCCTTACCAGAAATTATTGTAGTTTCTATTCCTGATAGCAGCCATTCTGAGCATGACTAAGATAGGCTCTCTAAAGATTGTAGGAATATATATGTGTGTGTGTGCGTGCATGTGTGTGTGCATGTGTGTACATATCGTTGCATACACATAAAGCAACAATTAATGAAGAAGGTCATAACTTTCTAAAGAGAACAAGGAAAGCTGTATGAGGAAGTTTGAAGGGAGGAAAAGGAAGGGGGAAGGTGTAATTATAATATCAAAAAACAAAAAAATGAAATAAAATACTTATTGACAGTTTATTTTCTTGAGAATTGTTTAGTTCATTTTTAATTAGGTTATTTATATTCTTTTATGTTCTTTATATATTCTGTACAGAATTCCTGTATTAGTTGTATAGCCATCAAAGATTTTCTCCTATTTGGCAGATTGTCTCTTTAATTAATTAACTATTTCCTTTACCATACAGAATTTTAAAATTTTATTGGAACCTATTTGTTGGTTTCTGGCCTTATTTCCTAAGTATGGAAATCTAACAAATCTAATAAAGTCTTTTTCTATGCCTGCATCTTGTTTTATCTGCCTATTTTTTCTCTAGCAATTTTATATTTTCAGGTTATATGCGAATATCTTCAATCCATTTGGATGATGTTTATGCAGCATAAGAGATATGGATCTAAGTTCATTCTTGATGTAGATATTCACCTTTTCCAGGACTAGTTGTTGATATGATTATTTCTTTCTATTTTATAATCTGAATTTGATTTCAGGACTTTTTTACTTTATCAAAAAGAAGGAAGTCTCCCACATTCTCTTAGACGGATGCCCATTGATATGACACGTCCTGTGAGTACTGAGGTAACAGACTATCTGAAACTGAGCGATTTACCGTTGGCATGTTTTTGTCTTTAACAGTGAGAAGGAACTCAAGTTCTGCCCAGTAGATGTCTTTTGAAAGCAACAGGCATCTTGAAACCCTTGAAGAAAGAACATCCCATCTTTAAGAATTGTCTCATTCATGTCCTAACGAACCAAAATTTTATATTTATTCTTTGAGACAGGGTCTCTCTATGAAGCCCTAGCTGACATGGTTCCAGCCTTGTAGACCAGAGATCCTTCTGCCACTACTACCCAAGTGTTGGTGTTTTAAGGCACATGCTACCCAGTCGATTCCCAAATTACAGAATCCACATTTGAAGGCGCGCACTCTCATAGTACGCCTCCAGTCCACATTACAGCTCCATGCACACGACCAGTGGCGCTGTTTCCATCCCTACCCAGTCAGTACTTCAGTCACTTCTGAGCTCATCCATGGGACGCTACACTACCCCATTCCCAGCTCTGGCTATCACAAAAACAATGATCACTATTCTCAAAAGCGTTTCTCAGTGGCCCCCATTTGCTAACAGCATAAAGACAAACACTTCAAAATAACAGACGTCTCTCTGTGAAAAGACAGGCCTGACTTATAATACCTTGACCTGACCTTCTTATTTTTCTCCATCTCAATCCATTTGTGCCAGTATTGATCCTTTAAAAATAAAAAGAACACCCAAAATAGATCAATAATAAAGACAGGGTTTTTGAAGGGATTTTAAAAAAGTTGTCTCACCTGTAAAAGAAAAGAGATAAAGTTAATAACCATTTAGCTACCTTACAAACTTAATTAATAAGCAAACAATTGTGTAACAAAGTGTCCTCTATAAAATTTATGCTCTTTTGACAGCAACATCACGACTAAACTCTCGAAAAGCAAAGAAGCAGAAATTAGGTGATATGTTTAACAAAAAGAATATCTACTTTGCAGTACATATTAAAATATATTTCTTTTTCTAGGACAAGCCGAGGGAGAGCATATTTTAAAAGGAGTTTATATAAACAAGCCACCCAAGACTTTTCTGTTGCCATCCACTTAGATCCTAACAATTGGTTAGCACTGTACTACCGAGCCTGCTTGTTCAGGAAGAGTAATCCGCTCAGAGCGCTGCAGGATTACAGCGTGTCAGGTACTCGGCTGTGCATGTGTGAGCCCCTGATAGGAGGGTCAGCAGAAGGACTGCACGTGGGAGTGAGCACCTGATAAGAGCGCCAGCTGCTCAGTGGGTTCATGGCCAGTGCTGTGAATACTGACAGGCTTAAAATATCTGCTTGTATTGTGTATGCGTGTTGTTCACGTGTGTACATGAGTGCCCCTATGTGTACGGTTCAGAGGAAAACTTCAGGAGTTGACCACTTTTTTATTTTACTGTTTTTCTCTCCCATTCTTTTGAAAATAATTTTAATTTGTTTTTTGTGATACAGCCCTTATTGGCCTCACTAAATAGGTCAGCAAATCTCGGGGTTCATTCTCCCCAGGTTCCCAGACACTGAGATTGCTGGCGGCACACGCTACCATGCCAGTTCCCCCCCCCTTCCTGCAGTGATATCAGGGGATAGAACTTAGGTCCTTGTGCTCAAAGCAAGCACTTTCCTAAGATATCATCCCTGCCCCTATTTGCCTCATAGACGTGCAAATCTGCGTGTCTCATGTCTGTTTCCCAGGGCTCTGGGGAAAGAGGGCTGAACATGGCTGTTCCCTTCTCTTTCATCTTCACGTCTCATTTCTGCTCCCAGCCGACTCTATCTTTGCTTCTCCTTCGCTTGCTGTGTCCTTTGCTCTCTCTGATTTCCCTTCCTCAGTTCACTCCTCATTTCTCAGCATGGACCAAAGCAAATGTGTTGCATGTATGAATGGGACTCTGTCACCCAACACTTCAGATTTGAATAGTCATGCAGGCTAATCTGGCTGCACTGACCTGGTCCACCCACAGAATCCTTTCCTCTCTTCTTTCTTTAAAGGAAGGATCCTCGAATTGCCTCTGCCAGCCTTCCACCTTAGAAGCTGTCATAACAATTCAAAAACTCTATTATTGAATTATTAAGAGCAAACTGGCTTGATTTTATCCTTAACCCTTTCCTATACATTACCCCAAGGATTTAAATAATCCACCTTTAAAACAAGGCTCTATGTTGATAATGTTGACATTTATGGACCACTGCAATACTTTCTGACCACTGCTCTGGGCAATTTATATGGGCTACCTCAAATAATTGTATGAAGAATGTATTATCATCATCTAAAGTTCACTGATAAAATCTAAGTCTAGAGTAGTTAAATCTCTCAAGCAATTTTTTTTCTGTAAGAATAGTTTTCTATCAGTAGCAAGGAGAGACTTTCCTAGCTGGCCAATCATACAGTGAACTGAGCAGTAGGAGTGCCTTCAGGTTATGAATTGTTTGTTTCATTAGCATGACCATTGCTAACAATGGCTAAAGCCTCTCAAATCTAGTATAGAGAAGTGTGTATGTGTGTGTATGTGTATGTGTTTGTGTGTGTGCACATGTGTGCATGTGCTCACACACTTGCACATATTCATTGTCACCTCCTAATCTAGAATGGATTTGAGAAGCTTAGAAGACATGCACTGACTCTTATAAAAGCCCATATATTTCACTATTGTGTTTTTGAAAGCAGAGTGAAAGTTGGTAAGCCAGAGACTTGTCACAGCTGGGTACTGGTGAGGGCCACTCATCTGAAATGAAGGTTGTTTTCATCTTCTTGTTTCTTTATATCTTGGGATATAAAGCCAATCTACCCATTTCAATTATGATAAATAGTCAACTTTCCCACTACCATGTTCTTGCCATAAATAACCTCTTTTGTTGACAGAGGTTTCTGTCCCTCCCAGTCCTGCTGCCATTCAGTCCCAAAGAAACACACAGAGGTCTACATTAATTATAAAATGGTTGTCCTGGAATCTCAGGCTTCTTATTAACTCTTACATCTTAAATTAGCCCATAATTCTTATCTATGTTAGCCATGTGACTTGGTACCTTTAATTAGTGAGGCATTCTCATCTTGTTTCCTCTGTATCTGGCTTCCTCTGTGACGACTGAAGATTGGCTCTTTCCTCTTTCCAGAATTCTCCTGTTATCATTGTCCTGCCTCTACTTCCTACTCGACTGTCCCACCTATACTTCCTGCCTGGCTATTGGCCCATCAGCATTTTATTAAAACAATAAAAGACCATTGTCCCACAGCACTCTTTGAAGCTGCCTATCACTGTAGATGAATAGACCTGGCATCTGCCTTATGCCTTGTTCTGAACCTGTACACTCACACCTGTTCTTTGGTCTTTAATGTTTTTGTGACAATAAGGAGCTACTGTGAGCAAGGGCACCCTTCCATCAGCTGTTACATTCTAGATCAGCCTTTGACAATGACTTACATTTTAGTCCCCCTCAGTGTATTGTGCCCCTTTGGACCTTAATCTCTTTGCTTTTAAAATGAGTAGGGTGTCTGTTTTCCATCAGCTCTAAGAATCTTTGACCCATAATAGCCACAGTATTACCAGTTAGCATTTGTTTTGGGTTCTTTAAGACAGGGTTTCTCTGTGTATCCATAGCTGTGCTGGAACTCACTCTGTAGACCCGGCTGGCCTTGAACTCTGCCTGTTTCTGCCTCCCAGGTGCTGGGATTAAAGGAATATATCACCACCACTGGGCATGTAGCAATTTTTAAAAATATATATTATTTTCACCCACCAAATGGGCATACTTATCATAGATACATTGCTTTTGGAATAAGGGAATAATGCTAAATAAGTGAAAGCAATATGGAGAGTTTGTTCTGAAATATAACTCATGATTATTTAGAAATCAAAGTATGTGCTTTATATCTTCAGCTCTCATAAATGATGGCTATGATAATCTTAACTGCTTTCTACATCGGGGCATACTCTATGCACAACTAAAACTTTGGATGTTGGCAATTTGTGATTTTGAAACTGTTATTTCTCTGGAAAGGTAAGTCTTTCCTTTCATACTTATTCACTATTATATAAACAGGAAAAAATAGAAGGAAGGTTCCCCCTCACTATTGGTAACATTGTAGAAAATGAGACTGTAATTATAAAGTCACACTAGAATTAGCATAGCACTAAAACAAGTTTAATGGTCAAATAAGACTTGCTCATTTTAGTCGCTTTGCAAAATTTAGAGGTTGAAAAGACTTACATCCTTGAATATTAATTTAAAACGTTACTAGTATGGGCTTGAGAACACTTAGGCTACAGTTCTTCTGAAGTTAAATCACTGGACAACTGTCATCAAGTTTTAATATAAGACAAAATTTTTGTTTATTTCATTGTTATGTACAATATCCAGTACAATGTAGGCAAAGACTCTGTTGTTTGGAATGAAAGCAAAAGAAAATCTAATACCATTTAGAAGACAGGAAATGGAAGAGACACAAACTGAAAGTTAGGCAAGTCAACAAGCCAGCTTTAAAGCATATATTTTAGTTGAGTAATTCTCTTTCTCTCCAATGAATCACTCATTAAAATGGAAGTTGTTATAGGCAACTAGGGAATGCTGAGAGTTGGAGAAAATGCCATCTAATTATTCAATACCAAGTGGTCAGTGTTGAAAATATACATACACATAACATTATACAGACCAAGCAAGCTATTTTTGGGAATATATAAGATATGTATTCATGTATGAGATATATATATGTATATTGATAATAATAATTAATGATGAAAGAGGCTATGACTTTGAAATAGAGCAAGGTGAGGTATATGGGAGTGTTTGGAGGGAGGAAATGAGAAATGATGTGATGATATTTGACTTCAAAAAAAAGAAAAGCATGGAAGTTTTCAGAGCGAGTTTAAAAACGTATGCTATTTCTGTGATGCCTAGCAGACAACTTATCCAGTAAAAACTTTGAACTTGGAGAGTAATGAGTAAAGGCCTGCCTGGGCTCAGGACATATTCTATAATATGCACTTTCCTTGTCTTGCGGAAGCACTGAGCAAAGTAAGGCCAACCCCATAATAAAAATCACTTGACTATAAGAGAGAAAACATTTAATTTGGCATTGAAAAGCAATTTTATATATACCCGCATGGAGAACTTTTTTTTAAAATTGAAAACCACCAAATCTTAGAATGATCACTTTTCACTATTACACATGGCTTCAAGCAAAGACTTTTGAGTTGAGGAAAAATAATCATTGATTCAAGGTAACTCAAGATTAGGTCATGTTTTGCTAAGGGTCTAGGAGACTACCATTTCCCTTCCCTGTATAGAACCTATTATTGTTGATTCATTACTAAGTCTTTTTGTAGAATGTTCCTTTTTATTGAAAATAAGTCTTTCCGTACAGTATATTCCAATCCTGTTTCCCTTTCCCCACCTCCTCTCAGATCTTTCCCATCTTCCTAACCATCCATGCTTCTATTTTTTAAGAGAACATGGTAAACTAATTTCATTGCTTTAGTAAGATATTAAGAATATCTGGTTGCAATTGACTCACATACTTCATTAACTTTTTAATAATTTTTAAAAATAGACATAAATTTAAATATATAAAAAGGTTTTCCTTTCTTGTTGTTTTTTTTAGAACTGCTACTTTGGCCTATGTGAATATTGGCCTCATCTATCTGCTCCACCTGGATAATTACACTGAAGCCTTTTGCCAATTCTCTGAGGCAATCCGAATTGATCCTTTATATATTCGAAGCTATATTTGTAGAGCAGAAACCTATTATAAGGTATTTAAGACTTGGAGATCTTGAATTTAAAAAATAGTTTAATTGTTTGGACATTTTTCCAAGGTAACTGATATGAGTGTAATTTTTTCAGCTAACCACAGAGGGTTATGGATTTATAAACAATAGCTATTAAGCAGATACAGTTAGTTATTATTTGCTATTTTCAAAGGCTCTTCTTACAAGGTGTCCATTTTCATTCATAGTATCTCTAGCACATGTTTCATATTTTTACTACAAAACAATATACAGCTATTATAGATAATGTATTCTATGCAAATAAGAGTACATGATGGGGAATTTTCTGAAAATCAGTAGCCTGTAATTTTATTTGCTGGGAAAATCTGCTGTTAACCCTTTAGAATCTGTTGGCATAATTCTGTGTAAATATGGTATATGTACTGGTAAGTGTGTAGGTTCATAGAATAGGATCTATTCCTCACGGTTGAAATAACTCTTAGCACTACTGTCTTCCATTCTCCTACTAGTATGGCCCATTAAGCGGTGCTTAAAGAATTCCACTGCTTTCCAAACCCAATACCAAACTCCAAATTCCTTTTAACAAAAACGTAGTTAGGCCTATCCCAGTCCCTGCTACCAATTTATGTCTTAGTTAGGGTTTATATTGCTGTGAAAAGACACCATGCCCATGGCAACTCTTATAAAGCAAAACATTTAATTGAAGTGGTGGCTTAGAGTTTCAGAGGTTCAGTCTATTATCATGGTGGGATGTGGTGGCATGTAGGCAGACATAGTGCTGGAGAAGGAGCTGCTACATGGTGATATATAGGCAACAGGAAGTAGACTGAGGTACTGGATGTGGCTTGGCATATATGAGACTTCAAAGCTCATCCCCACAGTAACTTCTACCGACAAGTCCATACTTATTCCAACAAAGTCATACTTACTAATAGGACCACTCTCTGAGCTTCTGGGATCAATTACGTTCAAACCACAACAAATGGAATTCTAATAATCAATAACTTTCTTTAAAACTTAATTTTTACAACTTATCTAAATTTATATATATAATGAATTCATTGTAACAAATTGAAATAGCTCAGTAAGTAGTCTCTCTTCTTCTCCTGTCACCAGATCTGACTTCCCATAGAATACTCCTTTAGCTTCCATCTCTGTTTCTGAAAGATATACCTTTGGGCCATTTCCTACCAACTGCTCTGTCCCAGACAATGCTTCCCTCCCAAGACCATTGCAATAGCCTCTTCTTCTTCTTGTTTCTGCTTTTTGCTGCTTTGATGGCACTAACATAGAAGTTCTAGGGATTGCACCAAAATATAAGTCAGGACTTTTACTTTTTTTCTTAGAAACCATGGGGCCTAGCATTTACTACCTTCCCACCCTTGTTCATATATAGCCTCTGGATATATTTGTTTTAATCATAGCATGTTGGTTTATGCTATGGTAAAAATACCTTTAAAAGCACCTTAACAACATAACAAAGACTTATTTCTTGTTCATACTACATGTTCTAACTTCCATTTTCTACATCTCAGAACTTGGTATGTGTAGGGTTCAATTCAAAGTCCTTATCCTCCAGATAATGAAGAAAGAGGTTCCAGAGCAGCATTGTTCCTGGGGAAAGTGTGTTGCTAATATTGTTGGGTGAGACACAGGCATGATTACAGTTTATCATTCTTTTTACTAATCTGTTAACGGTATAGGCAAAGCTAGGAAGTTTAGGGAAGCTGGTGTGTTCCAATATCATATATAGAATTTGAAGTGTTAGTAGGATAGTTGAGTGTCAGCACATGTACTCACTCTTTGTTCTAAGAAGCCTAAATATCTACACAATCATTATTGAATACTTTGTGTTTACACACGCTGAACTATTGCAGTCAGAAAAAAAATGCAAGCGAGAACTATACAAGCATATTTGGAGGCATTTCTATGAGGTATTTTTGAACAAAAAAGTAAAATTCAGAAAAGAAAACTATGTGTATAAATATAATCTAATGTAAAAATAACTTTAAAATTAAACCCTGTTCATGTATATATAGAATATATTCTTCTGCTTGCAGGTTCAGCCTCCTTTCTTAATCTGAGCTAAAACCCAATCCCAGAAAAGTTTGTAAACCTGAGAGTGAACTTCTGTCAGTCTCATCCATAGCTTAGATGCAGAATGGCCATCCCCCATAGGTCTATGCAGTGCTCAACTAGTAGCACTGTTTGGGTTGTTGTAAAATGGAAGGAAGTCATTACCTGAGGATTTATAGTGTGTCTTGCTGTGTCTCTTGTTTGTTGTGCACACAGATATGAGATGCCCTGGCTACACATACCACTGTCATGGTGTAGTTTTCCCTACATGATAGACTGAATTCTCTAAAACTGTGAAGCAAAATAAATCATTCCTTTTAATGTTGCTTTATTGGGTACTTGCTAACTAACAGCAACAACAAAATTTGTAAAATACAGAAGGTGCAAGTAAGAAGTGAGGCTGTTGCTGTGAAACAGTGGGCCATGTGGTTTGCCTTGAGACTGTGTCTCCTAGTAATAGCAGAAGTTACACGCATAGCAGCTGAGGCATGCGCTTAAGAACAGCAATAGATGGGAAAAGCCCAGAGGCCTCAACTCTACACAAAGAACTACAGGCAGCAAAGGCGCAGCCAGAGAGGGAGAAATAGCATTCCTCAGGGAAGAATGCACCAGCTAGTTATCCTGTATAGGTCAGCTCTGAAATTATATGTGCAAGTAAGATCACACAGACTGAGCAGGTTGCAATAACAGTTAATAAAAAATGAGAACATGAATTTGAAATAGCAAAATGGGGGACAAGGGTATGTTTGCAAGGAGAAAAGGGAAGACATGTAATTATATTATAATCCCCCTAACAAAAAACATGACAAGTGGTTTATAGGGTTTCTTAGAATTGGTTTGTAGAAAGAATGTAGACAAATTTAGAACTGTGAACTACAGTAGCCCTAGGATGCTTCAGGAAGAGATTGGCAGGGTTTTTTCTTGAAAGAAAGTAGAGGGCTGAAACTCCATAGAAATACAGACAGTTAAGGATCTAGCTCATGATATTTAAGTTGGGAACAAGGGTTCTATTTGCAATTAATCTGGAGGCCATTCATTCTAAATTCTTGCAAAGAATCTGGCTGCCTTCTTAACCATGTCCTGAAATTTTGAATGAGCCTGAATTAATAGTAATGGACTAATTTGTTTGGCAGAGAAAAATATCTACAGTGTTGGATGGTTACTGATCACTGCTCTTGGTCAGATTGGCAAGGTACAGCTTGGTGAGGAAGCGAATGTGAACGATTTAAAGTTGTACGTGGTTGAGAACAAAGCAACTGAAATTGTTGAAGGATTAGCAACCAAAGAGAGAGCATGGATTTTGCACTACAGTAGCGAAGCCTCAGGTGCCTCTGTGGCATGGTGGAAGGATTAACGCATTGAAATACAATAGGCGCTGTCTTGAAGGCAAAACTAGAGCTCTAGGATGGGCAGCAGGGCAGATAAATTTGAAAGGAAGTACCTATAGAAGAGCTCTGAGGGTACCTTTCCACAAAACTGACCACCTGGAGGAGTGTCTTCTAAGGTTTAGCCATGAAGGCACACAGACGCCGCTGCGTTCATGGTCCTATGCGACCAGGCTATGTCTTGAGCTGAAGGTAGAACTTTGCTTTGTCCTTGTAGTACTGGCTTTGCAGGCATGCAAAATGTAAAAGCAAGGAGACTATAAAAACTTCCACCAAGACTCCAGAAAGCTGTTGAGCAGGAAACAGGTAGCGTGGAGCTCCTGAAATATGGAACTGTGTTTGAAGTCATGGAGGTAAAGTCCAAGTTGCAGTGGAGACTTTCTATTGGAGCTGTCAGAAACATGGGATGTTTGCCGAAGAAACATTCAGACACAAGTGCAGCTGTTCCATGGGAGACCCTGTGTGCCATAGGCGGCAAAACCAGAGAGGCAGAGAAATTTTGGCACATAGAAGATGCTATCAAGTGTCCCAGATGTTGAACATGAAGATTTAAGACTTGGTATTTGCTGTGCTGCATTTCAGGTTTGCTTTGGTCTGATTGTTTTTTTGCTGTATTCCCTGTAAAGGTGAATGTTGATGCTGCACCATTGAATATAGGAAGTATGTAGGGGATTTTTTGTTGTTGTTGTTTTAATTTCTTAAGAGTTCTATAATTAACAGATTTTCTTGGGTTTCAGAGAAGATTTTGAACTTTTGACTTTTGATATTATCAGATATGTAAGACAGAAGTTTTGGAGTCAGACTGAATGTGTTTGGTACTATGAGATGGAACCAGGTGTGTGGAGCTGAGGATGGAATGTTACGGTTTACATGTAAAATGTCTCCCATAAACTCGTATGTTTGGACACTTGGTTCCCAATTGGTGGTGCTGTTTTGGGAGATTGTGGAATCGTAATGAGGTTAAATCTCCCTAGGGAAAGTGTACCGCTACATGGTTCTTGGTGCTTTACATCCCAACCCCACTTGCTCCCAGGTCTTGGCTACTGTTGTTGAGAGGCATCCCAGCCTTAAGCTTCTGTTACTGTGGGGCAACCTGCTACTGTGTGTTCTCTACCATGAGTGACTGCTCTGTTTTCAAACCACAAGTCAAACCAAATTCTTCTCAGGTCCGAGATCACAATGCAGAGAAAAGCAACTAATACCAACCTGGACGGTTGGTACAAGCGGGTGTGCCAATGTGACCATGTCAGTAGTTCATTAATTGTGCAACTGGAACAAGAAGTTCCACAGAAATTCTAGAATTTGTTTAAACAAATTCTGTCTCTTTGGATTTCCTCTTAATTCTACCCATTATCTTCTTCAAATAGTTTGTGCTGTTTCAGGGCCCTCCATGTGCACGTATAAGTCAGTCTGTGCTGTCTTTTCAGCGGACCCTGCCATCCTGTTCTCGGTTGTTCAGGTTAATTTTTCTGTGTAGTGCTCCATTGGTGATGTCATCAGTGGTGGTTGACTTTTGTCTTTGAACGTGTGGAAATTTAATTTATGGCTCTGTGACCATTAGTAAGGATAGGATGAATCTTTACCTTCTACATGGATCTCAAATGGACCTCTTTTTCCACCGTTCTTATGTTTTGTTTTTTTTCCCACACACATTCACTGATTCATTTTCTTTCAAGTCTGCTTCTCTGCCTTAATTTTAAAGTGGAATTTACTTTTTTTCTTAAGGTACTTTTTTATGTTAGTGTATTTAAAATTTGGTGAAATAAATGTTAAAAGGTTGAGGGAGAAAACTTGAAAAGTTTAGTGAAAGAGAAACATACATAGGAAGGGATTACTTTTACAATTTATTAACTGTAAAACTTGGGGACAAATATAAGATTAGAACCTGAGACAATTACCAGGGCCTGGCTGCACCTGCCCCCAGCTACCCTCCAACTCCAAAAAGGCCTGTGCCACCTAATGGCCCCACCTATTCTTGGGTGCCACTCTCTCTCTTTTCCTTGGTCCTCCAAGGGCTCCTTGATCCATTTCTGCCAGCTGAATGTGAACTCTGCTCTGGAGCCAAATGCCCTATTTAATTGCATAATGAACCACAACAATAATGCAATTCCCTGAACATACACATACCACAACATATCCACATAAATGAGTGTAAGATAATACATGAATGGGTATTTGAAACCATTCTTCAAAATTAAAGATAAATAATTTAAAAACTAAAGATGTTGCATCATAAGACTTCTTTTTTGATTTTGTGAATTATATTTTCTTTGGTGAGTTAAGAAAATTATTATACTTTTTGTATTTATCTGCACACATATATAACAACAATTAATGTAAAAAGCTATGAATTTAAAAAATAGTAAGGAGGGTATATGGGAGGGTTTGGAGGGCATAAAGGGAAGGGAAATGATGTAGTTATCATCTCAAAAAAGAAACAAAAACAAGTAAAAAGGAAAATCAAGGATATTTGTTTAAGCTTCTACAAAAATTCTGCAAGATATTGTGGGAGGGGCTAAACATCAAAAAGAAGGTGATTGCATCAACTAGAATACAGATTTCTGTTTACCGTTCAACAGCTGCACAAACTGAAAAGGGCAGTATGTGAATTATCTCGTGCTATCCACCTCCAGCCAGATGCAATCCAGTTATATATAATAAGGTATGAGCACAGAAATTGAATTCTTCTTGGGATAACTTGGCATCTTAGCAAACTCTTGGGCTCCCACTCTTTATCTTCCATGCTCCTTACCTTATGTCTAATCTCCAAACAACGTCTACCTCTCAACTTTTATTTCTTGTTTTGAATTAAATGTTAAGACAACCATATCATCCCTGTTGCTGTACTCTTACACTAAAGAACAGTTTTGGAGAGTGAGTTTCTTGGAGACCTTTCTGGCTGACTTGCTATGTAGGTAGTACATATCCCCTCAGAGTAAGGGAGTACCTTTTCAATACTGGTTCTGTTTGTATCCACAGTACTAAATACAACCCTCTGCCAATACAGCGAAAAAAAAAATGACACTCAATATTATACTACACGTTTAGTAGAATTTGGTATAGAGACCTGTTGTAAGGTATTATTACCAAAAACATACTCTCTCAATATTAATAGGCCCGGGGAAATGCAATGGGACAGATTTTCTGATAAAGATATATTTTGTGTTTTAACAATTAAACCACATTTCAGAACTTATATCAATACTTCTTCCCATTATGTTCTATGACCTTTAACTTTATTTTAGTGTCACATTTCCGAAATTGTTTCTTTCATCATAACTCCATGTTAATTTGCCATTGTGGACTTTTAAAAGCTATTTAATTTTCCAGGAATGGTGGTGTGTGCCTTTAATCCAAGCACTTGGAGGCAAAAACAGAGAGGAAGAGAGAAAGGCAGAGAGAGAGAGAGAGAGACAGAATCAGAGACAGAGAAGCAGAGAGGCAGAAATGGGGTGCAGAGAGAGGCAGAGAGAGAGACAGAGAGAGACAGAATCCCTCTGAGGTCGAGGCCAGCTTAGTCTACATAGCAAGTTCCAGGACAGCCAGGACTACAGAGAGTCCCTGTCTCAAAATGCCACAAGCCAAAAATGAGCAAACAACTCTATAATTGAAAAAATGATTTTATGTATACTTATATAAATGGACGAATGACTGTTTTATAATTATAAAAATGTAAGTAACATTACTAACTTTTTTTGGATACTTATTTTGATGAATGAGTGCTTCACACTAATTAGGATGTAAAAATCACCCCTCTAAGGCTCAGGGGTTATCATGGAAGATCTGGGTGGAAAGGCTTTAAGATCAGGCGAATAGAAAGAATTTGGCATTCTGTCTTCTGACCATGGCCCAGCCACTTCAGTCAGAGCCTCACCACAGCTGTGGTAACCAGCGATGAACACTCTGGACAATCAACAGTCAGATGTGATCCAGAGGGGTGTAGATGGCCCGATTTTACCCTCTTGAACCAAATTGGCTACTGATGGATTCTGGGGGACAGCAATAATTTGTTTCAGCTGGGTATACCCAGCTGAGGAGCCCATGTTTCGGTGAGTTTTAAAACCATGGTCATGTGGAAGATACTGGTTAAACTCGAGTCTTAAAATAGCAACAATAAAGTGGAGAAAGATTGAGTGTGAGACATGGGCATTAGGAAGAAGGGGAGGTAAAATAGGGGTGAAGGGAGATGAGAAAAGTGTGGGGTTATAGTGATCAGAATGTGCTTTATACGTGTATGACACTGTCAAAGAATGAATCCAATAAAAGTTTTTAAAGCCCACAGAATAATTACCTTTTCTCTGCTTGCAATATTCTGTCATTTCTTTTAGGGGACAGTACCTTCTTACGATGAAGTGTTATGATCTTGCAAAGTTCACCATTTACCAAGTAGCAGAGATGAACAAAGGTAAATACAACTAATTCAAAATAAAAATGTTAAAGAAACATTTCTCCTTTTTTTTACTACTGGTTATCTATATATTATTTTTTTGATTATATTTTTTTAATTTTTATTGTTAAAAGAAAAATTTACATTTACTCCCCTTGTTCCCGGCCCTCCCACTCCCCCACTACCCCACTGCCCTCCCCCTGCTTCCTTAAGATGGTGCAGGATACCCTGTCCTATGGGAAGCCCAAGGCCCTCCCCCCTCCATCTCAGTCAATTAGCTTAATTCTTATGCAATCAATAAATTGGCCAAGTCATGAGAAGAAAGTAACTAAGTACATTTATCTAATCTTCAACCCAATCGAAGATCTGAGAAGGGAAATAACATTACCTGAGTGATTAGGAAGTGCAATCAAACAACTTCCAAAATATGTAACAAGTCACAGAGACAGCTGGCTACCTGGCCAATCACCCAAAGTCACATTTGCAGTGTTGAAGCAACCAACTTTGGCTAAGGCCTAGAATAACTGACAGATTATTTTTAAAGGCAAGAAAATTTTCAAAACCATCTTACCCTGTCTTGGCAGGATTTGACAGTTCTGCTTATCCATTTCCAGCTTTTATGTATTTTGTCAGTAGTTGAGGTATGGGCAGTTCCTTGCCCAGAGGCCGGTTTTGCCAAGAAGAGGACAAGCTCCAATTGGAGTGTCTTTGGCGCTCAACAGTCTCTCGGGAATAGATCGGTGTAGCCAGGAGCGTTTGTGTCTCTTTACCACAGAATTCTAGGTTAGATTAAATGCCATTTTCTACAGCTCTTTGAAGAGGTTGAAGACTATTTATACAGAATATAATCTCTATGTATCTAAAGAACCAGATTAGTCTAGCTATAAATATGACAAACATAGATGACTATTGATCTACAATTCTTAATATCTATATGACTTAAAGACTAAGTGAATAAACAACTGTGTAATAAAAGAGGACAATGACCCTCCAAATGTAAACAATTTACAAGTATACATTGCTATATGGTATCAATACATAAACAATATATAAGTATCTTAATCAGTGGTAGAAATGTACACTGTAAAATGGTAAATATATATCAATATATATATATAACAATACATCAAGAATGTTTTAAGCAGAGGTAGAAGCATATGCATGCATACAATATTCGATATAATTTAACTTTGTATCCATATACAAAAATCTATGCCAATATAATTATCTATAAAAATAGCTCACAAATACCAATCTATTAATCCCATCAATTCCCCCCCCCTTTTTTTAAAGGGTCCCTGAGCTTATAAAATTCCTCCCCCAACCCTCAATTGTATACTAATTATAATCAACCCTTAAATGATGTCCCTATTATTGATAGCATGAAGAATTCACTCGAAAAACAAACAGTTTGAAACTTCAGTCTTTGATTTTACATAAAAAGTTCACATAGATTCATGGTCTGGAGAATTTTAGGAAAACACTCACTATATGATATAATTTTACGTTTTTGGTTTGTAATTTCAATAACTTTTTTATATGGTAATAGAAGGTTTTGGTATGGTGTTGTTTGTCATTTTATGTTCCAAAAATAATATGATACTATGTGACTCACTCAAAACAATTATATTCTAAGCCATTGCAACCCAGCAGGGGTCCTGATACACTTTCCTTTGCTTTCAGGTCTCATTGAGCTGACACCAATACAGCAAGCGCTCATTTACTCATTTTGTGAAAACCACGACAAGGCTATTAGCATCTTGGAAGGGGTCACAGTCAATAGACCAGAGATTTCCACTTATGCACTCTTGGCAAAAGCCCAAATGAAGGCTAAGAAAATCAAGGTAAAAAAAAATCTACTGATTAATGTTTATTAAACTTAGTACTGAGTTCACATGTTATACTTAGGGATGACATTTAAATACTTTTAGAAAATGAAATGATTGTATTTATTTATGAACTACTAATTTATCCTAGTAACTGTATCTGTATTTATTATGTTATATATTGACTTTCTAGTAACCAGTTGGAGATAGAGATGGAGAGCCAGAGAGATAAAGATAGAAATAGAAAGAGATAGAGAGACAGATAGACAGAGAGACATAGAGATAGAGACAAAGACAGAGATAGAACTTGAGCTAGATAGAGATAGAGAAATATAGAAACAGAGATGGAGATAGAAGGAAGATTCTGTGTGTTGCCCTGTGGTTTGGGCTTAGGGAATTGTGTGAGTCCTCTAAGGCCATAGAGTGATCAACAGCCACCAGGAAGTCAATGCTCTCAGCCCTGGAGGGAAGCAGATGGGTTCCTCTAGGAACCAGAAAGCTATTTCTCCCAGTCAAGTGTCCAGGGAACTCAACTGATATCATGTTTGCCACTCTGTCGAACCCAAACAGAGTTCCTAAATGAGCCTTGGAATTTTCTAATCTGTAAAATTTTAGCTCATCCAATCAGAGGGGATGTTCTATAAACTCTATTGTCTCAATATCTCTCAAGTCCTCTTCCTTTCTTTATTTCATGGTCATCATCTTGGTTTGGAACAAGTGTTAAAGTCTTCCAAGCTTTTATCCACAACATGAACAGTACTGTTTTCAGGACACCAATATGACTTCTCCATAAACCTCTACTCCAAGATTTCCCCAAGAAGACATGGTAAAGTAGCCAAGAAGAGTTAGCTAGGCAAAGCAAGAGAAAGCGAGGATGTGCTTGTTTTCACTGAAGTGAGATGGAAGACTGGAATGTGCTCAGGTCCTTATGAACTCAGGAACACAGTGGCAGGCTAGATGTCTAAAGCAGACAGGAAATGGGGAAGAAGGAGATGAGGACAAGGGTCAATCTCAGAAAACATGATAGAAAGAGATAGGAAAACGATAGGAGAGAAAAGGGTGAACTATTGAAATGGTTGAAATATTGGCATATGGAATAATATAAAGGAAGGACACGGAGAAGATAGTTCAGTTTTCCAATGGGAAGGACATGTGCTGGGGATAGAAGATTGGATGTTGAGGTGGCTTGTGGGCATGGAGGAAATGCTAAAGAGGATCCATGAAGGCAGCATGCTCAAGTTAAATCCCGTGACTGTTTTAACAGTTTACTACACTTTACAAAGTAGAATAGTAGCAAATGTGTTTAAACTTGATATTCATATTTAGATTCATATCATGATTTGTTAAGTAAAAAATGACATCTGGAAAATTAAACTTCTTTTTCATTAATGGGTTTCAACTATTTTTATTATATGTATATGGGTAACTTTTGATGAAACTTGTTATTCTACAACTAGTTGAATCCCATTAAAAATAAAACAAATTATATCAAATATCATCAATATTTCTATTGCTTTCAAAATTCCCAGCATATCACTCAGGCTAATAACTAGGTCATTATTAGTAAATGGTCTACACGTTTAAGTCTGATGTTAGAATTTAGAAGTTCTAATTATAAAAACCCATGTATGTAAGTCTGCTTCAGACCTGGGGTATAGGGTGTCTCCTGGGGGAGAACTTGCTGCATTCATCCTCTGGATCGGGGTCCTCCAGTTGACATTTGTGACACATCTGTGTGCATTTGGATGACATGAGAGTTGAGCTGAAGTAGGCTCCGAGTTCTCTTTACTTTTAAGGTTGTGATGTTGAGCAAATAACTAGTAAAAACATGCCCTTCATCTCTTATCTCTGTTCTTATTCTTATAGGAATCTGTGAAAATTTTTAAGAAGGCTTTGGAAATGTTTTCAAGTTCTAACAAAGGACCGAAAGCCACTACTGTTTTAGCAGAGTGTCTGTATAACCTGGGTCTTTGTTACATGGAGGAAGGCAACTTACAAATGGTATCCATGTGCTTAGAAGCAGAGATTATTTGTGGCTTTCACGTGGGTTGCTTGCATCAGTTTTGTTTCTGAAGGCTACCCACAATAATGCAAGAAATCAACTGACCAAAACGGCCTCTAAAGCTTGGCTCACAACAGGCAGTCTGCACCCATAATTCCTGTGAATCGTTTTAAATTAGAAATCAGCACATCTTATTTGATGCTAATTTGCCAATAATATTTTAAAGCTAATACATGTTTCTCACCAAAATAATAAATCTAACTTAGGAAATTATTGTAGCAAAATAATATCCTCACACTAATTCATTAAACTGTAAGAAGTTGAATTGAGTATTTTAATGTGTTGCAGACTAAATGGATAATGATTAGAGCATTCTTTGAGTTTTCTTATTGATAACTGAAGAATCTAAATCAGATTCAAATGGGTTACTATGACTCAATACACTGGAAATTGTGGCACCTTTTATCCTGAAACTGAATAACTGTCCTTATGCTGCAGTTCTTTGGCCATAAAGGAGACTATTAATTGCTGCTGCCTGTGGTTTCTTTGAATTAATGAAATCAAAGAATAATGATTGACATTAAACCTTAGAGTACTGTTATCTAACAACATGGATTATGTAGCTATTTATCATGATCCACTGGAAATAATAGCATTTCTAATTTTAAGTTTGACTTATTGCTAAGTATTATACTTGGTTGTTCCAGAAGATTCTTTGGGAGAATACATTTTAAATATCTCCTCCCCCCAAAAAACCCTCAAGTGAAGCTTTTCAATAAGAGTTCCATATTTTTTTTAATCTTTTGAATCCATGTGGTTCTGTCACTAAGTGGTATGTGCTTCAATATAATCTTCCAGGCTTTTGACTCTTTTACAAAAGCTGTGAAAGCAAATCCTGACTTTGCAGAAGCCTTTTATCATCGGGGACTTTGTAAAGTAAAACTCAACAAGGATAACTCAATCCTGGACTTTAATCGGGCAATTACCCTCAATCCCAAACATTACCAGGTATTCAAATAAATGATGTTAGTGATCTGGAGAATATGTTAGTTTTGTTGAAACTATTAAATAATTTATGTGTGATTGATAAAAACAGCATATCTTTCTCTCTCTCTCTCTCTCTCTCTCTCTCTCTGTGTGTGTGTGTGTGTGTGTGTGTGTCCCTTTCTTTCTTTCCCTTCTCTCTCCTTCCCTCACCTCTTTCTCCTTTTCCACCTCTCCACCTTTTTTTGAGAAAGCATCTTATGGAGCACAGAATGGCCTTGAACTACCATGTAGCAGAGGATAACCTTGAACTCTTGATAGTTCTACTTTTGCCTCTCAAGTTTGGAGATTACAGATGTGCATTGTTATTATATCTGACACCAATTAACTATATTTTAACAACCTAACTTTTTGTATTTCTTTCTGTTACAGAAGTATTACTTTTAACATAGATATTACATTTGTAAAATATTTTGAGAATTGTTACATATGTAAATATTTCAAATACATTAATTTATTTGCTAGTGATTTTAACTTATATGCTGTAATTTTATTAATTTCTTGCTTTCATATCAATGGATGTTTCCTCCTAATTGTTTTAAGGGACAACAAAAAATTTAGTAGATGAAATTTGACTTAGTTCTTGATTCTAAATTAAATTTGAGTTGATAATTTTATGGAATTATTAGCAACTGTCCTAGACAAATAATGTTGGTGTAGTTATGTAGAGCAATGCCTTTTATTTACAGGAGACTCCTACTAAAGGAAATGGGGTGAAGAATTATGGTGTATACAATTTGTTTTTCAATAATTTAGGGAGAAATGGGGAAAGCAAACATAGTAGGCTACACACTAATGATTACTGAATCCAAATAGTAGCCATAAGTATGATTCCTGTAAAATTATTTCAATATTCTGTATGTTTAAATTTTTAATGAAAAGAAATGGGAAAACTATATCTTAATATTGTCTTTAGTACATAGCATATATTTGTTTGAAGTTCCATATATTCTGGTAGAACTGAAGATTTTACTCAAACATCTATCTCTGTTTTGTTCTTCTCTGACAAGGCATATTTAAGCCGAGTAGCCTATTATGGTTTAAAGGGCAGATACTCTAAAGCAATCCTGAACTGTAACGAGGCCATCAGACTTTATCCTGAGAGTGTGCGTGCCTACATCTGCAGGGGAGTTCTGAAATACTACAACAGAGTAAGCCATTCCTGCCAAGTTTACTGAGTTTAGAGCTGAGGCTTCTCCGCTTGTTAACTGGGCACTCACTTCCCGCATTTCCTCAGCTATATGACATGAGGAAATAATTGTTCCCACAATTATACTTAATCTTTGAATATATGATGCATAATATTCCACCATAATTTATATTTAACTACTTGATTGTTAGATATTTGGAATGTTTTTATATTTCACTATTCATTTTAAGTAATGCATTTATATGTGATGAGAATAAAATCTTTGCTTGATTGTCCTAAATGGAAATTCTTGGGTAAAATGTTGTGATATCTGATGCTACATGAAATGATTATTTCTCCCTGATTTCTTCTTTGGCTTTTCTTCATTATTATATCATATGGAATACTTTGCTTTAGCATATAAAAGAAAAGGTGAGACTTTGCATTGTGTATCAATTCCATGAAAATTACTCTTCAGAAAGGATGACATAAGGTATCAGAGAAGAATGGAAGGGGGTGAGAGGGTGAATGTGTGTAGAAAATGTTGTGACTATATGATATGACAGTATGACTGGCAGAAGTAAGTCAAACCTCCAGTGCTCACTAGGGGACTGTGGCTTGCTGGCCTTTGACAGTCAGCATCATTTTCTCCAAGCCCTATAGCAACCCTGGTGTAATACTTGCTTAAATTAATTTCTTGAGATTTCATTTTATATTTATGAGTGTTTGCCTGCATGTATGTTTTGCACTATATTTGTGCAGGGCCTGTGGAGACCAGAAGAGAGTGTTGGATCTCCTGGAACTGGGGTTACAGACAGTTGTGAGTTGTGGGTGCTGGGAATTGAACCTGGGTCCTTTTGAATAGCAGCCCAGTGCTCTTAACTGTTAAGCCATCCCTCTAGCTCATAATTGCTTAAATTTAAGTTACTGACACCCTTAATTTTATTTGTAAGTGAAAAAACTGTAAGAATCCCTACCAAGATCTTCCTAGTGAACTATGTGAAAGACTAGCTTCATTGTATTAATTTTAAAGATGATATATAGAATCTTATAGGAATGGTTCAAATACTGATAGGATCATGTGTTTATTTTGTGATTAAACTTGTCTATTATGATTTATCCTTCTCTTTCTTTCTCCTTGTAGAGTTACAAGCTAGCTATTACAGATTTAACTATAGCTGTCAACATGGACAAGAACAGTTACACAGCATTTTATAATAGAGCACTGTGTTACACCAAGATAAAGGAACTTGAGATGGTAAATAACCATTTTAGTAAATGAGAGATTTAAAGCATTTGAGAAACAATGTGCATACAATGGCTTCTTGATTTAAACAAGCAATCAATAAACAGTATTTCTTAAGCAGCATATTAAAGCATATTTTCTTCTTATCTCTGTTTTAATCTTAGAAAATAATTCCTATGGAAATACACACATAAAACTTGAGAAACTACAAAGAATCATTTCAAGATAATATTGAATTTTTTCCCAGTGCTAAATTATCTCATATAGTTTCTGAACTGTCAATTTGTTTTTATAATGCCAATACAAATATTTAAATGGCTAGATAAATTAAGATAGTTACATAAGTATAATTTGAGTAAATGTTTTACTGATATACTACTTTACAAAATTTTATACAAGTGATCACTAGCAATGCTGTTTTACAACTTGGACCCAAGCTAGAGCAATTCCTGGAAGCATTTGTTATAGAATTCTGAGCCCGTACATGCAGTGAAGAGTATAGAGTCATGTGTTCCACCTGCAGACACTGTTGACAGGGACTTGTCCATGTGTTGTAAAGGTCGTTGCAGCAACCATATTTCTCTGTCAAACTCTTTTATATTTTCCCATCTTGCTCCGATTGCCTCATCCTTCGTCAGTATGGTTGATTTCTTTTTTTTCCGTGTTTTATTAAATTAAAAAAA
>JAQHUG010000132.1:2939823-2969598 GCA_028555095.1 Dicrostonyx torquatus
CTCACAAACTCCATTTTACTGTAGGACTTCCTGAAAAAGCAAGAGTTCGTTATGCCAGCATGAATCAGGAAGCCAGATCTTAAAGAAGTTGTGCAATTTTTTTTTTGCCACAAGCACTGAATCAGGAAGACTTCTCTTAAAGGCTATGCCTCTTCTTGCTGCTAGTAAACAGAGTCTATCTGGAAAAAAAGTGGCTACCAAGAAGCTGTGCTTAACTCTATTCTTCTGTATCTACAGTTCCTTCCCAAGTTCTCTCAGTTTTTATGTGGATGTAGTTGCCTCACGTTGGTGTTCCATTTTGTAAAGGGAGACCTCTCTTTCGTTCCTGGCTTCCCTGACCTGAATAATCACACTGAAACTATATTAACTACAATACTCTTTGGCCAATGACACTAGCATATTCCTAGCTAGTTCTTAAATTAACCCATTTCTATTAATAGGTATATCAGCAGAAGGCTGTGGCTTACTGCTAAGTGTCCAGCGTCTGTCTCCTTAGGCAACTACATGAAGTTTTCTTGACTCTGCCCACTCTCTCTATAAATCTTTTACAGTATGGCTATATTCTGCCTAGCCATAAGCCAAAGCAGCTTTATTCATTAACCAATAAAAGCAACACATATATAGAAGGATATCCCACTTCGCCATTTCCTCTCATAGGTACCCCAAGCTTTCAATTTGACCTTACTCCCAAATCGTTTACCCCTAGTAGTAACAGAAAATCCATTCTACTTCTTGAGACAAGCAGACTCTCACTCTAATAACAACCAGAGAAAATCTGTGTGATGAGAAAGGGAGGAAAACAATTAGTTAAGGTGGTGTCTCTCTAGTTGGGCAGTTCTGGATGCTCACTTTTCTTCTCATCATAGCAATCAATAAAAACAGTCATATACAGTCACTTCATATGCATATTCTTTATCAGTATGAAGATGATGCTTTTTTATAGGTATTATTTGACTACAAGTTCAAATTTAGTTCTGTTCTTATTTTCTTTCATGCTGAAATATTTCTGTAAGAGGTGATTGCAAGCCATAGACAGTATTTTCCATGTTCTGCTCCATTTTGGCAGGCTCTCTTGCTGACTCAGCACTTGTAATTCTCTGACACAGTCTGTTCCCCAGGGCCATTCAAATTCATTCCTGCCTACTTTCCAAATTCCACATCCTGGGGTTAGAGTTTCCATTTCTCCACTTCAGGAGGATTTCTAGATCCTTAAACAGGAATAATACACCTCCTTCCAGAAGTGTGGGTCCCAGAAGTAGATTCAGACTTGACCAGTTCATGTACAGTGCTTCCTTCTTACCACTCACAAGCCTGGCACCCACTTGTCCAACCGTGTCATGTAATTTTAAAGGTTTTTTCCAGGGGAATTTCCTTTTCTGTCTGAGAAAGGACATTTTTGGTGGCATAGACAATAAAAGGAAGTAAATGAGATACTTTGTTACATACCCAGGGCAGCACCACAGGAAAAGTCCCTGTTCTTTTTTTGTTTTTTTTGTTTTTTTGTTTTTTTGTTTTTGTTTTTCGAGACAGAGTTTCTCTGTGGCTTTGGAGCCTGCGCTGGAACTAGGAACTAGCTCTTGTAGACCAGGCTGGTCTCGAACTCACAGAGATCTGCCTGCCTCTGCCTCCCGAGTGCTGGGTTTAAAGGTGTGTGCCACCACTGCCCCGCAAAAGTCCCTGTTCTTAAGGCAGATGCAAGGAACACAAGACTGGGAATGTTAATAACGATTGGCATTCCTTGTTCCATCCCTTCTTATTTGACGAGATTCTACAAAGAAAGCAAAGCTTTAGGAAGATTTCTATTTTAATGCTTTAGGTGATGTATACTTATGTGTAGTTAGTGAGTTTTCAGAAAAACGCATGAAAATTAACAAAACCTTGTGAAACTGTTTCAGGATTTTAAACGAGCTGCACTGATAAGCCAGACTAGCGTGGACCTTTTTCAAGCAGCCGCCATGTGCCACCACAGGTATGGAGAGCCATCGTTGTCAGAGGGGAAGCAAGCAGCGGGAATCAGCAGATGTGTCCAGTTAGAGCCCCACACAGAAGAAAGAAGGGAGGGGTGGAGGCCAGTGAGTGGGGTGGGCATATCAAGCATCCTGCCATAGATACGAGGACCCTATCAGTAGCACCCTTGTACCTTCTAAGAGACTAACTTAAACCAAATCAGCAATTAAATATTTATATCATGCACTGAAGATGTCTGTTTGATTCAAGCTTATACACAAAATGTTGATTAAAGGTATGCATCGATGGAATTAGCTAGGTATAAAATAATTTGTTTAGAAAGTCCATTTCCTAGAAAAGAGGGTGATTTTAAAATATTCTTAAGAAAAAATTGCACCAATAAGAGATATTTATATATCTAAAACTACTAAAAACAATCCAAGAAAATGTCTACAAAATGCATTAAAACTTACAAATATATAATATTTAAGATTTAACTGTATCTGAGATTTCTATAGAATCACATTATAGATAAGGACAGTTAGAAATAGCAACAGTGACCCACAACTGCACAGATTTTAATATGGACACAATGTTATTGTTTAGTAATAATTTATACCATTACTTTTGGTAAGGGAAAAAATAGCAGTTAGTTGAAGGAGTAATTGTGATGATTTGAGGAACCTTGTCTCAAAAAAAACCAAAACAACAAAAAATCGTAATGATTCATAAATTATAGAGGTAAGTCTGTGCAAATACAGAGATTAATTGGATAGAATAGAGCTTGAATTAGTTGGGAAACTGGCATTCTAATTTTCCTTTTCAGAAAGTATATATACAGCTACATTTTCCCCCATGAGAGGTAAAGCTTTTTATTGTAGGAAAAAAGTAATATTGTAGTTGTAAATTCTGCAGATACCTTCGGGTTAAAACCTGGTCTCAGACCTTTCATTAACCACAGTCATACCTTTGTCTATTGTGATGCGTCGATCTTTGTGCGATCCTTCTCTTTAAGAATGTGTCATTCTTAAGAAGAAATGGAATGGTGACTGATGTGTTTACTTTGGTGGATGTGTGTAGACCAAAATGCCTGAGATCATGGCATCTGTCAGCATTTGAAACATCCCCCAACTTCTCTAGGCCTCGCTTCTATTAACCAGCTGTTAGAACTGGTCAGTGTCTCCCAGTGTTGAACTCACATCTTTAGGAAATGTGGTCTTCGGGAACAACAGCCAGGATCCCTAGAGCTGATACTGCTCTGCAGTTCCATCAGCTCTCTGGGGTCTCCACCGTTCTCTAATAACAGTGGAATCTAAATCAACCGCAAAGCCCTGGCAGCTCAGAGTTTCAATTCCGTGTGTATTGGGCTTTCACGCTTTTACTGAACTTTAACAACAGGGAATATTTAGTGATTATGTATTCTTTAGAAAAATTATTTTGGCAACATACTTATACTATGGAAGAATGACTTTCGACTATCGAACTAACTTTTGACTTTTTTGGGGTAGGAAAAAGATATTTTTTAACTTTGGGAATTTTATAAAAATAATAAACCTTTATGTTCTAGGGCTTTGGCCTTCGAACATAGGGAGCTGACTTTTGGAGCATCCTTTGTGTGTTTCTAGCTCTCACTCTGGTGGCTGCCAGGAGACAACATTCCTTAGGCTGAATATCCTACTTACTGATCAATTTAATCACCAAGAGTGTTGTACTAATGTGAACTTTTAGATCTCAATGAGAAAGCCATCTTTGTATTTTAAAAAATAATATCTATTTCCAGGCTGTTTGTCACAAACACTTGCTACCACAACACATTTATCATACTATTTTGATACATTCATAAACTATTTTTAGATCTTTAACTCTGCAAACCACATTCTTCAGTGTTTGTGGGTATTTGTGATTGTTAGAACAACTCAGAAGGACATTTCTGGTCACATCTGTGATTACTGTAAACTTAGGGAGTCTGTGTCAGTGACTCAGAGCAGACACTGTAACTGGAGCTCCCCCTGAGAGTGATCGCGTGACTTTGAGATTCACCTTAAAACATTTATGTTCAGAAAAACTTTTAATGTACTTTGTATATGCAACAGCTAATATTCAATGAACACCCGCCTGAAGCAATGCAGATATTCTGCCAGATCTTCCCACTGGATAACTGCCACGCTAGTTAGGATGCAGTGGCAGACCCGTCTCCAGGAAAATGAAAGTGTTCTTTCTACAGTTCATTTCCTCCCTTGTCTATTCGTGTAGGAAGCAGGGGAGACCCTGTCTTCAGTTCTGCCACCTGACCTGGCTGTGGCTTTCAATCAGGGATAATTTCAAAGCGCTTGTCAGGTGACGTTAGAAAGTCCACTTCCTCCCTTTAGGCTGTTTACTCAGCTGAATGGACTAAGTGTGCATCCGTTAGCATTGGTAAAGAATAGAGACAACCTCCTTCATCGGATGTAACTTACGCTACAGAGCAGTGGGCTTTGATTTGCTGTCCGATTTACTGCTTATGCTTTTGTAATACTGGGCTACACAAAAGGAAATATTGGTTTTTAAAAGCCCTGTAGCAGATTTTTAAATTCCCTGATGGGTGAGAAGAGCAGTGGATATGATACAAACTGAATGCCAGTATAAAAGAATGCTCAATAACTTATAGCGAATATATGACAATTGCCTGGAAAAAATACAGAAGACACAGACCATATAGGTACATATAGGTACATGTTATAAGTAAACACTTTACCCATTGGTGGAAATATTGACTATAAGAAAGCCTATCAACAAATGCATTTTTTCACAGAACTCCTATACCTTCTTTATCCTTGATAAATAGGGTTAGTCCCTACCAGAACTGCTGATGTAATTCACCAAGATGACACCTGAAGGGGCACTGTGACCCCACATTCAAATGAACTAGCATACCTTAACTAGTGGCAGTTACTGAGAGAGCAACACAGTTTCACTGTGAACTGCCAGAGAGATGATCCTGGGATTTCTGAGCAACCATACACAGAATAAACCCAGAAGTTAATATCTGACTCATAAAAGCCATTGTTTACTCTTGCCTGTCTGATACATCCAAAGCCGCGTGTCCTTACTACTTCAGTGTCGATCCTAGTGTGATCTTCTAGATGGCACTCAACACACACCATTGGATGGTGTTTGGTCAAAAACAAAAACGAACAATCAAACAATATAAACCACAAATACAGAAGCATGAGGATTTTTTCTCTAAGATTTATAATATTTATTTATATGTATTTGTGTCTGTGCCTATGTAAGTTTATGTGCACCACATGTGTGCAGGGTGCCCAAGGACTCCAGAGAGCATCAGGTCCCTGGAACTATAGTTATGAATGCTTGTGAGCCGCCTGATCTGGGTCCTCTGCAAGAACAGTAATCAATCCAACCACAGCATCTCGCCAGCCCTTAATTATTTTTGTGGCTGTTAGGGACAAGCATTGAAAAAATACTTGCTAAACAATATGTAAGGCTGTTGTTTTCATTGATGAAATGGAGTGTCCCTTAAAAAGAAAAGAAATACTAAATACATATAAACTTATATTTTATGTATGCTATGAGTCAGTCAATTATGGAATAAATTCTATAGGAGGCATTGTTAAACAAGTTTGTTTTTATGTGAGAATCATGAAGTATACTTATATAAACTAATGTAGTTATGGCATGTCTAGGTGATATAAGCTTCTATGATTATCATTGTATATATGGTCCTCTGTAGATTGAAGCAATTAGATGGATTGAGACTGTAATTTAAATAGCATATGTTGTCAATATCAGTGCATGTTTTCTGTGTTGGTAACTCATCATTGTTAAAACAAAGTTTAGACCTGCTGTTTAGACTTCTATATTTTTGAAAAAACAGAATTCTAGAATAACATTTCATATTGTGCTGTGAAAACGGGTTTTAAATTTTATATTATTTATTTAGTGTGAGCATTGAAACATGTGGATGTTAGATAGCTATTTGTTTCTACCATGCGGGTTACTGGGATCAAACTCAGGTCATCAGCTTTGGCAGCAAGTGCCTTTACCCACTGAGTCATCTTATGGTCCTTGAAAGTAATTTTAATTTCCCGTCTTCTCCTCACCAACATCTCCAGAGATTCTTCTAGACTTCCTTAGATCATATAGACCTATGCACTTCTTATGATAGGTAATAAAAATAAAAGGCTTTCTATAATAGTTTAATACAAATTCTTTTGACAAAATCATGAAAACCTCGACTTGGTTGCTAGCAGACATCATTTTACCAGAAGGCACTTCTTCCTTTCTTTTCCTCCCAGAATTAAAGAGTTTGAAGGAGCTGTTGACTTCTTCACCAGGGCTGTTGAAATTAACACACGTTTTCTGGATGCTTATATTGGACGGGGGAATTCTTACATGGAGTGTGGACGAGACGATGCCCTGAAACAAGCCCAGAAGGACTTCCTGAAAGCACTGCATATTGACCCATCATGTTTAAAGGCGAGGATTAGCCTAGGCTATAATTTGCAGGTAAACTATAACAGCATTTTCAGCATCGAGAACATTGTTTGGGCAGGAGAAAGAGATATTTGGCTTTTTACTGGTGATGTGACCAAATGTTTTTTCTCAGGCTATGGACAGTTAGTTTTCCTTTACTGCAGTATGGAGGGTAGGAGTAGGAAGCAAGGACTGAATACAGAGAATGGACAAGGACTGAATACAGACAATGTACTTAGATGAACCTGAGCTAAGCTGAGACTTATAGAAAATGCTAGAAGAGGTGGGATTGGTTGTTATCATGATCAATGCCCAGGGATATGTTAGAGAAAAATGATCGCCTTCTGAGAGTTAAACCTAAAATTCTCATTCTAATCACAATACATGCAGTTCACAGTCCGTTTAAAGAATGGACTGGAGGCCGGGTGGTGGTGGCGCACGCCTTTAATCCCAGCACTGGGGAGGCAGAGGCAGGCAGATCTCTGTGAGTTCGAGACCAGCCTGGGCTACAAGAGCTAGTTCCGGGAAAGGCTCCAAAGCTACAGAGAAACCCTGTCTCAAAACAACAACAACAACAACAACAACAACAACAAAAAGAATGGACTGGATGACTTTAAAAGAGCTAGAGCTGACTGGCAGCCAAGGCAATGTGTTCACACAATTCACAGGCTGAGCATCTATGTTATGGATGAGGAATGGCTCTCAGCCCCCAGACACAGTCTTCTATAAGAACGTAGTTTCTTTTGGATAGGTAAACTCCTTATTTGGAGAGAGAGGCACTGCTCTGTGCATGGGTAATGATTTGATTGTAATTGCGCTAAGTGCCACAAAAACAAAATTAAAAAAAAAATCCCTAAAGGGTTTTTAGTACAAAATAAGCCCAACTAAGGGGTAAGAGAACTTACTGATAAATTAACATTTATGTTGAGGTATAAAAGATTAGTAGTTAGGTAGGGAAGGGATTAGGGCTAGGATTTAGTCTTGAGACAAGAGGAACAACCCTTGAGGACACACTGTAAGAAGAGGCAGAAGGTTTACATGAGGGGAATGTGGTGGGGAGAGGGAGATTTGTGATGGCACTAGGGAATTAAATAAGAGCTGGAATAAAAACTTTGAAGTCTAGTTAAAATAGGAATATCACTGATCAGAGACATGCCATCATATTTGTATTTTATAAAAATCCCACTGGATATATAACCAAAAAGGGCATTGAAAAGCACGTTGGTATGGAAGAGTGAATCAGGAAAGGGAAAGGCTGATGGAGGAGAGTTAGGGCCAACCAAGTGCTGCCCAGGGAAAGAGTGACAGCCTGTTCTACCGATACATGTAGAACCTTTACTGTTTGCTTAAAACTGGGACTATCACAGTGAGCACAGCATATGTCAAAACAACTGATAACTTAAATCCTATCATAGTGGTTTGTGGTTTAATATTCTGATGGTACAGCCTCAGTTTGCCTACTTTTGCTTATTAGATAAACTTGTGATAACTTGCAGATTTCAAGACACTTGACTCAGAGAGTTTGCTCATTAGAAATTGGGATCTAGTCCTCTGTGTAGTTACATTTCTTTATAGCTTTATGTGAGATTCACTGGGCCTAGGTTGGTGAGAATGTGCCAGTCTCTGAGACTCTGGCAGGTTGAGTATTTGAGCCTGTGAGAGAAAGAGCAGAAGTTGGACTGTCGTGAATTAATTAACTCCCTGCCTTCCCGTGGGAAGGTGTTTAGTTGCCAGCTGGCCTGCTCTGCAAAACACTCTGACATCCTTCTAGTACCTGTGCCTCTCTCCTGACCTTTTTTTCTCTTTACTCCAGTTGGCACTAAGGTTGTTAGAAGCAGATGCTTGGTAGACTTACATGCATCTTCTGTAGAGTTTATAAAGTGTTCCTAAAATTCCAGTTGCTGGAACAATTTATTTTCACTATTACTATTATTTATGTAACACATACTAATTTTGCTTTGTGAATTATGTATATATTATAGAAATATCTATCTATCTATCATCTATCTACAAACTTAGACAGACAGACAGACAGACAGACAGACAGACACACACACACACACACACACACACACATACTTACTTGAGACAAGGTCTCACTATGTTGACCAGGCTGGTCTCAAACCCACAGATATATGCCTACTGGGTTCTGGGTTCAAGGGTGTATGCCATCACTTCTGGCTATTGGTAGTCAACAGAAGTATGGGTGTCACATAGTAGCTATGACTTTAAGTTGTCTAAGGTTGGTATAGTAGATGACTATAAAATTAAATTTATTTGAACATAATTTGGTAATAAATATTTAAAGGCAAATATTTCATTAAGGATGCTCATTTTGTAGCCTGCTGTCTTATTTTTATTTAAAATACCTTAGCTTTAGTACCATATAATATATACCTCACCAAAGATTTTAATGAGTGAGAATCAGAAACATTTGCCATATTATAAACTGTTTCTTGCTTTATAAAATTGAATAACTATTTTAGGCCCAAGGAAAATTCCAGAAAGCTTGGAATCACTTTACAATTGCCATAGAAGCTGAACCAAAGAGCTATCTAGCCTATGAAGGACGAGCTGTCATTTGTCTTCAAATGAGTAATAATTTCGCTGCAATGCAGGATATTAACACTGCCATAAAGGTAAAAATCTATATTGATGATAGTATTATTAGCATATATTCAAACCATCAATGAATAAGGCTAAGTTAGCTGTTCTCTGTTACCTATTTCAGGTAGAAAAACAATGTTTTGTTTCCCCAGAGTTCTGCCCAGAGTAAAGAGTTACTATGGTGTGCTTATCTTGTAATCTGAATGCATTTAAAATTTAAAATCAAAATTATTAATAAGCACTAATTCATTTTAGCAAATACAGCTTGTATGTTTGATAGGACATTAATAGTATTTTGCAATATGAAATGATTCAAAATGGAACAGTGATGTCCCAAGTGTGAAGCAAGTAGAGAACAATGCAGATGTTTGGCTTCTTTCTGTCACAAAGGAACACCCTTCTCACGCTTTGCATTCTCTTCCAGATTTTAGTTTTGTTTCTGTAATGTTGAAATATTTAGGGGGCAGTATAAGGAGTAAGAAGGGAAAGGACTTAAAGATAATTGTTTCAACATAGGAGAGTGGGGCATGTTAACTGCTCAATTTTAATGTCTTCTCTCATTTGAGAGATTCAAAAGTAAATGTCTCCCATATTTATTCTTTGGAGAGAACTTGAGTAAAGCTCTCAAATTCTTTGTTTTATGGCAATCATTCAATAAAACATTGACATGAAACCAATCTCTTCCAAGCCCTTTCTGACAATATCTGCTCTAATTGGGTTGTACCGCAGTGTAATAGCCCCTGTTCCCACAAGTGGATTTCATCACCTTTATTTCACAGACATGAAATTGGAGATGAATGTTATTCCCAGATGCCAAATCCTCCTACTATTGTGTTGCAGATCAATACTACAGCAGAATTCTTGACAAATCGTGGTGTGATTCATGAGTTTATGGGACAACAGCAGAACGCGATGACAGACTACCAGGCAGCAATTTCTCTGGACCCCAAATACTCGCTGGCTTACTTCAATGCTGGGAATATCTACTTACGTCACCGGCAGTTTTCTCAGGCAATGTGCATTTTCCTTAGTATGTTCTGTTGGCATTAAAGACTTCTTTGTTATATATAGTTTTGAAGTGTAGCCTTTGTATCATAGGTCAGTAAATAATATTATATTCCATAGAAATGCTTATAATTTTCAATCCTTACATGCTTCTGCTTGTGAAGATTTATTCTTCTCAGTGTTCCTGACCATTCACTACTGGTCCAGTAAACACCGATTTTAATTTTCTGGTGTTTGGTCATTCCTCTGTGTCTGTCCAGCTAGGACATTTACAGGTAGGAACTGTAAATGGAAGCTGCTTTTTTATCCTTGCTACCCAGACCTGAATAATCACACAAAACTATATTAATTACAACACTGTTTGGCCAATGACTTAGGTGTATTCCTAGCTAACTCTTGCATCTTATATCAACACATTTCTATTATTTTATATTTTACCATGAGGCTTGTGGTTTGTTACCTCCTGCTTCTTGGGCAGCTACATGGCATTTCCCTGAGTCCACCATCTTTCCTCTATCTCTGCCTGGATTTCCCACTTTGCTATATTCTACCCTACCACAGGCCAAAATATCTTCTTTATTAACCAATGGTAATAAAACATATTTACTGCATACAGAAGGGAATCCCACCTTAAGGAACCTTCTCTTACTTATCACACTTAGACTTTCCTCAAGACCTTTTTTATAGTGGCAGTTTCTAACTATCTTAATTGATATGTTTTCTAATTATCTGTCACATGAACATGAATTAGTTCTAGTTTTGCTATTTCAGCTTATACTGTCGGAAATAAAACCTTGCTGGAATTTTATATGAGATAAATATTCAAATTTACTCTACTTGAAAGAGGAATATATTTATAGGATCAATCTCTTAATTTTGTTTTTTGATCTTTGTCTTTTTAGGCATAGCAACTGTTGTTATGCTTTTCACAATTTACATCGTTCTTTGCCATTTTGTGTTGAATAAAATTACTTATTACTTATTATTTCATATTATGATAATTTGTTGATCCTCTGTCTATTTTCTGAGTATTGTTTTGGCAGAACACCATATATTTTGGTTTTTAATTCTTAAAAACTGAGTAAGATTCAAATAATATGAAATTCATAATCTTAACCATTTTGAAATTCATAGTAGATATATGCCATCATGCCTTCTATAATTTTGCACTTGCAATTTGAATTTACCCTCTTGTTTGGGAGTATCAGTTGGAAAGATAATCAGGTGGGGGGATTTTTATATTTTCTATGATTTATGTATACATAAGATGTATTTTACTCTGTATTGTGCTCCCTTTTGAGTATTTTCATTTTTCTGATTTATAGCAAGGTTTATAGTTTTATTCTAGTGACAATAAAACTACCTTTATGACCCTTAGTTATTATTTACTTTCTCTACCATGAGCAAAAATTACCATTGTATTTCCTTCTCATTAACACAGTAGCTCAAATTTACAATCTTGAACTTTGTTTTTTTTGGGGGGGGGCAATCTCCCTGCACAGCCCAGATTAGTGTCTAATTTGTGATCTTCCTGATTCTCCCTTCAGAGAGAACAGTGCTGGGATTATAGGTGTGTGTGTGCCCATGCTGCCTACAATCTTTAAAAGAGGGGAAGCCCCTTCCCCTCATAACTACTCCAGCTTCCTCCTCAATTTCCCTACTGATTGACATAAAATATCCTTTTTTCTGTTTTTCTGTTCTGTAATATTATTTTTTTATTTTTAAAACAATATTATTTTACATACCAATCCCAGTTCCTTCTCCCTCCCCTCTTCCTGCTCCCCATATTCACTTCTCAGAGAGAATGGGGCCTCCCATGGGGAGTCAAAATGTCTGTTACATTACTTGAGTCAAGACCAAGACCCTTCCCCATGTCTCTAGGCTGAGCAAGGTATCCTCCACAGGGAATTGGCTCCAAAGAGCCAGTTTATGCACTAGGGATAAATCCTGGTTCAATTGCTAGTGACCCCACAAACTGCCAAAGCCACACAACTGTCACCCACATCCACAGGGCCTAGTTTGGTCTTATGCAGGGTTTCCCAGCTGTTAGTCTGGTGTCAGTGAGTTCCTCCTTGCTGGGTTCAGCTGCCTCTGTGGGTATCCCCATCATGGTCTTTGTTCCTTTGCTCATAATATTACTCCTCCATTTCTATGACTGGACTCCAGAGTTTGTCCCAGTGCTTAGCTGTGGATCTCTACATCTGCTTCCAACAGTTATTATATGAAGGTTCTGTGATGACAATTAAGGTAGTCATCAGTCCGATTACAGGGGAAGGACATTTAAGGTACCCTCTCCACTACTGCTTGGATTCTTAGCTGGGCCATCGTTGTGGATTCCTAGGACTTTCTAGTGCTTGGTTTCTCGCTAGCCCCATAATGGCAACGTCTTTCAAGGTATCTCTTTTTGTGTTCTCCCTCTCTGTCTTTTAACCAATTCAACCTTCATGATCCATCATGTTTTCCTCTCCACTCCCCTTCTCCCCTCCCCACTTCTTACCACCCTCCCCCATTTCTTCCAATTTACTAAGGAGATCTTGTCTACTTCCCATTCCCAGGGGGATCCATGTACGTCCCTCTTATCCTCTTAGGGTTCTCCTTGTTTCCTGTCTTCTCTGGGGTTGTGGACTGTAGGCTGGTTATCCTTTGCTTTATGTCTAATATCCACTTTGAGTGAGTACAAACTGTGTTTGTCTTTCTGGGTCTGGGTTACCTCACTAATCATGTTTTTTTTTTTTTCCATCCAAATTTGCCTACAAATTTCAAGATGTTATTGTTTTTTTACCACTGAATGGTACTGCACTGTGTACATGTATTACATTTTCTTTATCCATTCTTCAGTTGAGGAGCATCTTGGTTGTTTCCAGGTTCTGACTATTACGAATAATGCTTCTCTGAACATAGTTGAGCAAATGTCCTTGTGGTATGATTGTGCATCTGTTGGGTATATGCCCAAGAGTGGTATTGCTGGTTCTTGAGGTAGACTGATAAGCAATTTTCTGATAAACTGTCATGCTGATTTCCAAAGTGACTGTAGAAGTTTGAACTCCCATCAACCATGGAGAAGTGTTCCTCTTACTCCACATCGTCTCCAGCATAAGTTTTCATTAGTGTTTTTGATCTTAGCCGTTCTGACAGGTGTAAGATGGATCTCAGAGCTGTTTTGATTTCCATTTCCCTGATAGCTAAGGATGTTGGGCAGTGTCTTAAGTGCCTTTCGGCAATTAGAGATTCCTCTGTTGAGAATTCTCCGTTTAGATCTGTACCCCATTTTTAAATTGAATTTTGATATTTTGAAATGTAGTTTCTTGAGTTCTTTGTATATTTTGGAGTTCAGTCCTCTGTCAGATGTGGGGTTGGTGACTATTTTATTACCATTCTATAGGTTGCTGTTTTGTCTTATTGACTGTGTCCTTTGCCTTACAGAAGCTTTTCAGTTTCAGGAGGTTCTATTTATTAATTGTCGATCCCAGTGTCAGTGCTCCTGGTGTTATATTTAGGAAGTGGTCTCCTGTGCCAATGCATTCAAGGCTACTTCCCACTGTCTATTCTATGAGGTTCAGTGTGGCTGGATTTATGTTGAGGTCCTTGATTGATTCATTTGGACTTGAGTTTTGTGCAGGGGGATATACATGTATACATATAGTATGAGTGTGTGTGTGTGTGTGTGTGTCTGTGTGTGTCTGTGTGTCTGTGTGTGTATGGGTGTATATATATGTACACATGGACTGGAGATATGGTGGCTCAGTAGTTAGAGCACGTGTTGTTCTTGCAGAGGACCAAGGTTTTGTCCTAGCACTTGCATTGTGACTTACAATTATCTGTAGCTCCAGTTCTGGCAACTTGGTGTCCTCTTCTGGCCTCATGGGCACCAAGTATAGATGCAGTATATATACTTACATGCTGGCACTCAAAAGTACACATAAAATAAAAGTTAAAAAATAAATATCAAAAAATGTTTAAAGTCTGTCTTTATTCCCCCAATATCACAAAATCATTACTTTGAGAAATATTTTGCCTGAAGTTATTTCCAGTCTTCGTGTAATGGATGCCTGGGTGTTACCTCAGAGACTAACAAGTGTTAACCATAGTAACTCAGCTATGTTGCCATATCCGGGCCTCTCTGTGGAGGAAATGCTCTCTCCCCTCACCCCTTCAGTTATTTCTGGAGGAAGACTTTAGCACAGGAGGAAGGGTGCCTTATCAAAAATATATGCATGTATAATTGCCAAGAGCATATATTGCACATATAAAACCTGACTGCTGTTTATTATCAAGTTAGTAAGAGTGCTTTAAAAATGCATTGGATGGGACACTTGGTATGAATGATTAACTGCAGATGACTTTTAGACAATAATTCAATCTTCTTTATGATTTATTATTCCGTTAATTATAGATTTGAGGGCATCAGACCAGTTGTTTGAGACTCAGAGGTTTTAATTGCCTTACCTCCTAATTGTTTCATACTCCTCTCCTTTACATAATCGTATTTCATTTATAGGTTTTCAAGTTTCTAAATAGTAGACTTTGGACACTATAATGCAAAGTTAGGAGGTAGGAGTTGGAGTGATGGCTCAGTGCTTATGAAGAGCCCTGGCTGATCTTCCAGAGGACCTGGGTTTGAGTTCCATCGCATACATGGAGGCTCATCTGCAGTTCCATTCTCAGGGGATCTGATGCCCTCTTTTGTCCACTGAGCGCATTGTACACACATAGTGCATAAGCATGCAGGAAGACAATATATCCATAGATACAAAATAGTAGAAAATAGTAGATAAATAAAGTTCTGCTGTTCAGAATTAGTTATGTTAGTGTGTGACCCTTCATGATTTGCTCTCATCTGATAGAAGGCACACTTGTGTGATTAGATAACTACTCGTCATTTGATGATGAGTTAACATGAAGCCTAGATTGTTTTACAAAAAAAGTAATGCTTGGAGGCACTCATTTGCTTCATTTTTGGTGTATGTGGACACAACCTTTTCTTCAAGGATGAGTTGTTTTAAAGCCAATCACAGGTGTGTGCCAATTCCGACCCTTTCTCAATGAATCCTAAAATTTCACTTGAGTATGACATCAAATAGCTGCCATCAAGGAGAAGAAGGGTTATACAGTCTTGATGTCCCTCAAAAGTCAGAAGAAGCAAAGTTCATGAAAAATCACCTGAAGGCTGTGTTGCCTCTTCATTTGTAGATATTTGAAGAAAATAATATCTTACTATATTCTGCATACTTTTCTCAGTATTTTACATATATACTCAGTTCATCACCAACAAAGGAAGTAAGACTTTATCACTTTCTTTATCAGATTAAGCAATTAATACAAATGGAGCATTATTACTCAGTCAATGTAGAGGCAGGATATGAACGCAGCATTCCGGGTCCTTGGTCTGAGTTGTGGCTGCCATGCCAGCAATGTTTACACTAGCATGGATAGAAGTTGAGCTTGAGGAAAGATCCCTATGAAATGGTTTGAGTGCAGAAAATGATTAAGAGGTCAGAACAAGACCAGGGAGGGTCAAGGTGTAGGGTAAAAAGTCTGAGACCACTTCTGGGTTTGAAAGCCTACCAAACCCCACCAATATCTGAGCTCAAAACCCCACCAATACTTGAGTTTGAAAACCCATCAATCTCTGAGTCCAAAAACCTTCCAGTCCCTGAGCTCATAAACCCCACTGGTCCCTGAACTCTAACTCTCACCAATGCCTGGTCTTGGCTTGAAATCCCATCAGTTCCCACTCTGGAAATCTCTACCCTGAAAATTCTATATAAGCCTGTCTCCTGCTCACATCCCTGCTGCTTCTCTCCTGAGCAGAAACAGCCACCTTCTTGGATCTCTCCCAGCAAATCTCTTGAATGCAGTTTGTTGTGTGGTGTGACTTTGTGGTTTTCCTTGGCTCCCAACTGCCAGGATACTTTTTCCTTCAAAGCTGTAACAACTTCATTGGGAAGACCTTTCCCCTCAGAGCTGTAACACTTATACAATGAGAGAGAAATCGAGTCTGTACCATGGAAATGCTTTGGAGGAAATAATTAAAAAATGTCCACAAGGCTTAAGGACATCTGCTACCTTAGCAAGAACATAACTCATAGAAAGGACAGAATCCAGATTGCAAGGAGACTGAGATGAATGTAGCCTGAGAGACCAAACTGAGTGTATTGTTCATTTTCCCTTATAGATAGAATTAATTAGAAGTTAGATGTTCATCTTGTCTCCATGTGACAGAAGGTCAAGTTTTATTTATTTCTGTTTAATCTATACCTGTACTCTTAAAACTGAGTAAAAATGAATTACTGAAAGATGGTCATGTGCTCAGGTGCCACGATAAGTAAGTGTTGATACTTACCTCTTTGCTATCTTGGGGCAGTTGCTTCTTGGACCAGGACCTGAGATCTCAACTTAAGGTTCTTTTGAAAACCAAATCACAAATAAGGCTTAAAATAAAAGTATTGGCAGATTTCATTGAAAAGCAGAATAGATTTGCAAATGGATGACCTCAGTTCAGTGGAAAACCAAGAAAGTTTCTCCAAAGAGAAGGAGAAATCTGGGATTTTTTTTTAAGTTGACAAAGGTCAAGTGTAATCGTTGGCTTAAAGAACAGTTTTGCTCTCTTTTAACCAAACTGTAGTCATCTTCACTTTGATTTTCCACATCTTCCAAGTCCATGGTCAACACTGAATGATTTAGTTTTTGGTTTTATCAACAAGTTGATTTGTTTGTAGTACAATGAAATTTATATTTTGTTTGGTGCAGTTTAGAATCTTCATTTGAAAACCCATCTGTAACTTCATCTCTTTACCCATTTTTATATGTGAGCTCTTAATTACCTAATTTATATTTCATCTTCTATCTGGTCTTCTTCTCTTTTTCTTTATTTTTATCTTTCTTTTTTATTGTTGTTCTATTCAGGGATGTGAGAATTGGGGTTGTGGGAAGTGGGAACATTTCATCCCAGCAAGTATTTTACCATTGACATTGCCTAAAATTACTTACACATGGTTTTATGTTTTGGACCCTAAATATATCCTTGCCATGAGCTGAAAGCTTGGTCTCCAGCCTCTGATGCTATTGGAAGGTAATAAAATGTTTAGGCCTACGAGGAGGAAGTTAGATCAAGGGGGTGGCAGCGTGTGTGTATGTGTGTGTGTGTGTGTGTGTGTGTGTGTAAAACGATAATGAAGGAGGTACCTGATCCCTGATGTTTCTTTTCTTTTAGCTTCCAAGCTTCCATGAGGAGAGCAGCCTTTGGCCTCATGCCCCCACCGTGATGTACTGTGTGGACACAAATTCCTGAAGGGTCAGGAATCACAGTTTGGGACCTCATAAACAGTCAGCCCCAAATAGATACTTTCTCTATTCTGACTCTTAAATGTTATATCACATTTACAGAAAACTGACTATAACATGGCCAAAAACCAAACAAACAATAAGACTACCACCACCAACAACAAAATGGGGGCAACTTTTACTTTTACTTCTCATTTTTCTTAAAATCCCTTCTGTATTTGCGATGAAATGCTCTCTCTGCTTTCTTAGAAAACTGTTGGGCTTAATATTAAATTAAAGTAAGAGGACTTCAGGTTTCATGATATCTGTTAATTAAAATATATTAAAATGCTCATTATCCTTACATTTTTAGGCCAGTGACTACTTTTCAAAGGCTTTGGAGTTTAATCCAGAAAATGAGTATGCTCTCATGAATCGAGCTGTTACGAACACAATATTAAAGAAATATGAAGAAGCAGAAAAAGATTTTTCATGTGCAGTTGATCTCTGTCCCCACTGGGCTGCATTGTATTTTAACAGAGCCAGTTTCCATTTCTGCTTAAAGCAGTATGAACTAGCTGAAGAAGACCTTAGCATAGGTAGGTGTGTTTTGTAATCATGTTGACGTTGACAAGATGGTAGCAATTAGTGTGCCTGTTTTCAGACTCCAAAAGAAGAATGCCATCAAGCCTTTTTGTTTATATAGAATTGGTGTGTGTAACACCAAGTTCTTAATGTGACCAATACAGATTCCTTTGTGTAAGATCTCATCTTAACACTTTGGTAAGCTAAGTTAGAATTATTAGGAAACCACATGCAAAAAATGCTAGTCTTCCAGCAAAAGGAAATCTACTGTGATTTCCTGCATTCATCTTCTTAGAAATATCAGGTGTTTCTAATTGAATTGCATTGTTACAGTTGAAGAAAAACACTTAAAATGAGAACATATCTAGACTTTTCGCCTTCTTTTGCAGCCGTGTCTTTGAAGCCCGATGAAGCTGCAATGTATAATCTCAGAGCACAAGTTCGTGGCAAAATAGGACTGATAGAGGAAGCTATGAGCGACTATAACAGAGCCCTTGATCTGGAAGAATTTCCCCCAGCTATGTGATTACACAGCCTCTTGTGGTTTCTGTACTAGGTTAAGTATATTTTCTTCCTTAAACTGAAATATATTTGTTGTTTAGAAATGCCACCATTGTTATTGTATTTATTATACTTATTAAGTGATTATTCTTTTTAACCACATAATGATTATTAAATAGAAACTTTACATTAGCCGGGTGGTGGTGCCATACGCCTTTAATTTGGGAGACAGAGGCAGGCAGATCTCAGTGAGTTTGAGGCCAGTCTGGTCTATAAAGCAAGTTCCAGGACAAGCTCCAAAGCTATGGAGAAACTCTGTCTCAAAACACCAAAAGAAAGAAAAGAAACTGTTTATATTACTCATTAACTGGAAAACTTTTACATGATTTCAGACATGAGTTGTCATGTAGCCTTGTTAACATCAGTGAAGCAAAAAGAAATGACTCTCTGGTTCACCTGGTACCTCAATAGTCGATTTTTTTCACAAGATGTTAAAAAGAAATATTAATGCCTAAATTATTTTCTGAAATAGTAGAATTATAGAAAAATGTCCCCATTTTTTGCAATGCCTATTTAAACGTATTCAACAGTTTCCAGCTTGAAAAGAGCAATTATTAGATGATGAGTATAAAAGACTGATGTCTCAGACATCTTCTCTCTCACTGTTAAACACTGTATGCTAGACTAGAGTCTTCCTGGTCCTGTGCTCTTCCAATACATAAACATGTTTTTGTTTTTATTTTTTCTATGTGCTGCTTGCTTCCCAAAATAACAGCTACAAGAATCTTGAGCATTCTATTCCTTAAATAATCCATTCTTTCTCTCATTCATATTTCATAAACATACAAGTAAATATGTATAAAAATCTGTGTACAGTTATAATTAATGCTTCTTAGCACTCAGTGAACAAAATTGAAACTTTTGATTATCATTTTTTTCAGAAAAGGTCACACTATGTGAATAGTTTCTGTGGCCCCAAAAAAACCTCTCCACCAATGCAATAATCCAAATCAAACCAAATTAGAGAAAGCCCAGGTTTAATGGATACTCATGCTCCCAGGTGGCCTTCCAGTCCCTCAGAGAGGAAATGGGAAAGGAAGACGGGAAAACCATGTGACTTTATTGGGATACCCAACATCCCAGACTCATTGGGTATAGGGGCACCGGGGGGGGGGCTGAGGTGACAGTTCCAAATGACATGTACTCTAGGTTGGCTTTGAATGCAGAGTCATCCTGCTCCAGTCTCCCAAGTGGTAGGGTTTCCAGTATGGGCCACACAGCCTGCTTGCAATTTCTTTATGGGATGTTTCTGAGAGACCTTAGGATGAAGCAGAGAGTCCTAGATTGGTGCGGGAGAATTGTCTATATTCTGTCAATCATGTTTTAAATAAACGCTGATTGGCCAGGCGGGAAGTATAGGTGAGAAAACCAGACAGGAAGCAGAGGTGAGAACAGGAGAATTCTGGGAAGCAGGAAGCTCCCTTGGCAGTCCCGTGCAGACCACCAAAGAGGCAGGATGTGATATACCCAGCTGAGAAAGATACCGAGCCATGTGGCTAACATAGATAAGAATAATAGGTTAATATAAGCTACAAGAGCTAATAAGAAGCCTGAGCTAATAGGCCAATCAGCTTATAACCTAATGCAGACTCTGTGTGATTTTTCTCTGGGACTAAACAGCTAGGGGACCCGGCAGGACATAAACCCCAACAAGTAGGCCCTCAATGTTACACTAGATTTACTTCACTTCCAGTGATCAAGGCTTCCTGATTCCTAATTTATTCAGATTTGCCTCATTCAGAGGACTGCTTTCAAGATGATAAGGCATCATTGTCACCTTAACTTCCAGTGTCACAATAGAAAGTTGATTGCAGTTTGAAACTACAGGAAGCAGCATATCATTCGGGGATGATTTTCCTGCACCATGTGTGGATCCGTGTGAGATCAGTTCATCCTTGTGAGTTATTTATTTCAGCTAATTAATAGAACACATTTAGCTTGTCTTTGAAATCTTTTTTGTCCTCACTTGTCTCCAGATTCTGTTGTCCCTGGTATAGCCAGAGGTGAGATCCAAACTCACTCAGTTTACCTACAGATTTCCTTCTGTGGCACATATATGTCCATTGCTGCCCTGGGTTGCATGGCTGAAGTGGAAGCATTAGCCACAGGGGATTATTTTAATGCCCACTGGGCCCTGGGAGATTATGACCTCAGCTGCATTTACTACAATAGTTAACCTCACTACATGTCTCATGTTAGTTTTTCTGTCTTCTCTGCCTTACTCTCAAAACATTCTTGCTTTTCTGGGATTGAACTTCCTGAAGTCAGCCTTCATGTCCATGGATTCCAGTCATGACCATCGGTCACACATTTTTTTAGTGCCTACAGCTACAACTGCTTGGCTATTTTCTGGCTTTTCTAGCATCCTCTACATGCCACACCAGCACCGGACCTGTTTCAGCCGCTTTTACTTTACTCTCCCATTGGAGACTGTTTTTCCAGGCCTCCCCATGTTTGATCGCCCATCTCCTTGCATAAAACCTCTTTATTTTTTACAATGACAGGCATCATTTTTGTTACCTGTAATTGTTAACCAACATCATGTCTTGAGATTTTCTAAAAGCTCATTACTAATTCAGACGTTTCCTTTTCTAATGGTTGCAGTGTCTTTTCTGCAGTGAAGTCTTTTGGAGTTTGGTGATGAACAGAGGAGATTTGCAACTTAGAAAAAGAAAGCATAATAGTCATGACTTTCAGTACTTTAAGTCAAGTATAGGGTTCCTTGGCCACATCCCTCTCCTTCTATTTTAATGGCCCTATTATGTAGTAGGAAATATTGAACAAGAAAACTGAGTTTCAAGAAGCTTGGCATGCATGTCGCTAGTAAGGAATGGGTTCGATGTCATGGTAGTTACTCTGGATTGCTAACCGGCTGGGATTTAGAAACACCTAAAATAAAACAGTGTGATTGTGCCTTTAGGAAGTTTCCAGAGAAGTGTCACTGAGTTGGGAAGACCCACTCTGAGTGAGAGTGGCATTGTCCCTGGGCTGTGGCCTCATACTGAGTAGAAGGGAAGGCAAATGGAACACAACTGTTCTCTCTCTCTGCTCCCTAACTGCAGACATGATGTGACCGATTGCCTCCTGCTCCTGCCCCGATACTGTCCCAGCCATTGTGGACTGTCCCCTCAAACTGGGAGCTGACACCAATCCTTTTGACTTTAGGTTGCTTTTGTTAGATGTCTTGTCATTGCAGTGAGAAAAGTAACTCATAGGGAAAACTGGTACTGAGGTTTCTGGAGGAATGTGGAAGAGCTGTCAGATAAATGTTAGAGACAGCCTAAAGCAGTGTAAGCAGAGCTTTCTGGACTGTTCTTGTAGTTTGAAATACCAGAATACTAAGAAAAGTATGGACACTGAATATTCAGCTCATGAGTTCCCAGAGAAGAAAAACGCTATCAGATGCTGGACATCACACAGGTTGGATTCCCTTCTCTAGCATGGTTGCCTGGGGTCAGCCTGGAAAGCAGAACAAGGCCATTGAAATTGTGTTCCAAGAGAACCAAGTTGGCAGTGGATCTTGGCAGTATCAGCCACATGGTGTTCTTTTGTTTAATGTATATAAGCATACAAAATGCAAGAGTCACGGAATCACGCAGACATTCCTCAAGCTTCGAGAAGGTTGCCAAAGCCAGCAATGAATGCCTGTGCTAGATTCTCTGTAAAGAGTTCCTGATAATCCCTTATATGAAACTGTGTCCAGGACCACAGGATATCCATGAAGGCAATGGTGGGCAAAGAGTAAACTTTAGCCGTGCCCCCGCAAAGGGCTATATATACTTCAGGTGGCAGCCTGTTGGGATGGAGCTGCCCAGGGTCACTATAACTGAGATGAGAACATTATGAACTTGTACCATACACAGAGCTGCAGCACTTGATGACACACAGAAACTATATTATTTAAATCACTGCTTGGCCCATTTGCTCTAGCTTCTTATTTGTTAACTCTTACATCTTAATTTAACCCATCTCCATTAATCTGTGCATCGTGGCCTACCAGCATGTCTGTCTCCAGCGTGTCTGTCTCCAGCAGAGGCTCCATGGCTTATCTCTTGACTCCACCTCCTTTCTCCCAACATTCAGGTTAGTTTTCCCCACCTACCTCTATTTCCTGCACAGGCCCAAGACAGTTTTCTTTATTAACCAGTGGTATTCACGGCATACAGAGGGGAATCCCACATCAGCCCCGGGTTAGGGTGACTCGTGTCTAGGTAGGGCATGGGAGGGGGAACAGGAATCACGTAAGTTCCAGTCCACCACACACCTCCCTGCTCTAGTTTCAGGTTGCCGTAAGCCTCACTGGGCTTGACCATTGTGCTCACACCTGTGTGCAGTGTCATGTCTCTGAAGCTCCCCTCTTCCAGCAGCTCCACACTGCATGTAAGCCTTTGGGCCCAGGACCAGCATATGCAGTAAGGCCATGTTCTTTGTCCCCTGAAGCCGCCATGCTCCCATATCACTCTCATACCCTTTGCTGTCTTCTTTCTAGTTTTACCATTCGCTCCAGTGCAAGGCTATACTCTGACATATTTTTTGAGCCCAGTTTTTAAAAGCATCTTCACACAGGACCTGCCTTTTGTTAGTTGCTCTGGGAATACTGTAGGCTCTGCAGACTCCTTATCTGCTCCCCGCTTGGATGGGTCTCTTCCATGGGTCTCTCTGCTTGGAGCTGCTCTGTAGTTCTGTAGCAGGTGCTCTGGCCATAAACACAAATTTCACCAAGATCATGAACAATACTAAAAATCTACAGCATGATGACCATAATTAACACACATTTTAATGATAAGTTTAAATGTCAATAGCCTCAATTTGCCAATCAAAAGACACAGGCTGACTGAATGGGTCAAGAAACAAATTTCATCTATCTGTTGTCCATGAGAAAAACATCTTGATTTTAAAGATAGGAACTACCTTAGAGTACAAGAATGGCCAAAGTGCTCCAATCACATGGGAGTGGAATAAAGCAGGTGTCCCTATCGTAATATCTGACAAAATAGACTTTGAACTAAAATTAACCTGAATGATAAAAAAGGACACTGCATTCTAATCAAAGGAACACTTAACTAAGAAGACATTAAATGAATATACATCAAACTCTGGGGAACCCAACTTTATAAAAAAATGTATGATAGAATTTAAATACACAGATAAAAATCAATCCAATAACAGCTGATAATTTCAAGATCTCACTTTCTTCAATATCTGGACAAAAAATTAAAAATTGGAAAATCAGAATTAGTTGATATTATATATCAAGTGAACCCAACAAACATGCAGAACTTCCCACTCAAACACCAAAGAATCCAGATTCTACTCAGCAGCACATGGAAGCTTTTCTAAAATAGACCACATCTTAGGACACAAAACAACACAAATTCAAAAAGATTGAAATCACTCCTTGTATCCTATCTGACCACAATGTAATGAAAGTTAAAACTGATAGCAAAAATGCTAATAAACTCACAAATTTATGGAGATTAAAAAACTTATTATGTCAAAGAAGAATCAAGAAAAATATTTTTAAACTGTGGAAATAAATAAAAATGAAAACAACACAGCAAAACCTTTGGAAGGCATTGAAAGCAGTCCTATGATGGAAATTTGGAGCTCTAAGTATCTACATCAGAAAACCAGAAAGAGCACAAATGAATGACCTAATGATTCAACTCAGAAAGTTGGGGGAAAAGCAATAAACCAGATCTAAACCCAGTTAATGGCAATAAATATTAAAACTCAGAGCAGAAATCAATGAAACAGAAACAAAGGAAACAATATAAATCAACAAATCTATGAACTGATTCTTTGAGAAGTTAAACAAGATTGCCAGATTCTTGACCCAACTAACCAAAAGAAAGAAAGAAAAAGAAGACTCAAATTAACAGCATCAGAAGTGAACAGGAAAACATTACAATTGACACCAAAGATATGCAGAGTCTTATAAGGGAATATTTAAAAAAAAAAAAAACAAAACCGTAGCCCATTAACCTGGAAAACCTAAAAGAAATTAACTTCTAGATCCAGCCAAATCACTAAAATTACCAAAAAGAAATCAACAACATAAACAGATCCATAGCAAATGAGGTTAAAAGAGTCACAAAAGCCTTAGAGCTAAAAAAAAATAAAAAATAAAAATAAAAGTTCAGGACCATGTGGATTCCCAGCAGAATGTTTTTTTTTTTTTAATGGTCTGTCCTGTCCCTTTAAGAGACAAGCCATGCCCACTCCCTCCCTCCAAGGCAAGCTGATTTTCAGCTTCCAACCTTAGTTTCCCCACCTTTTCATATCTCTTCCAAAGAGGTAGCTGCTGTCATGGCTCCTCTCCCTCCCTTTCTCTCTCTCTGTTTCTTTCCTCTTTCCCCTTTTTCCTCCCTCTCCTCTTCCCTTCCATAATCCACTAAATAAATATCCAACCTCACTCTGCATGCTGTGCCTATCCATCTCACTCTCTCACCTGCCACATAGCTCCCTGCCTAGGACCCACTGGCCCTCATGGCCCGTGGGCTGCTAGGGAGCTCTCTTCCTGGGACTTGGCTGCCTTGGGCCCCACTTCCTGCTGCCTGCCACTGCTCAGGGACCGTCAGAGTTGTCTCATGGCCCGCTGCCCACTACTGCCACTCAGGGACCTGCAGTATTTTATTTAAACCATAACATTGGTTCTGAATCCTGGGTTTCAGCATCAATATTATGGTTTAAATAAAATGCTTCAGGTTCCCTGAGGGGCAGAGCAGCAGAAACACTGCATGTCCCCAAGTAGTGGCAGGTAGCAGGCAGTGCATCTTGAGACCATGGGGGCCATGAAGGCAGTAGGGTCCCAGGCAGATAGTCCCTGAGTGACCCACGGGCCATGAAAGCCAGTTGGTCCTAGGCACGGAGCTGCATGGTGGGTCAGAGCTGCACAGCAAGGCAGCCAGTCCCACAAGGAGATGTGAGAGACAGATGGATAGGCATGCCATGCACAGAAAGCAGGTATTTATTTAGTGGGTTATGGGAAGGAAGGGGGAAGAGCAGAGAGAGGCAGAGAGAGAAAGAAAAAGAGAAGGGGGTTGAAGAGGAGCTAGGGCAGCAGTACCTCTTTGGGAGAGAGGCTGAAAGGCTGCAGGCAGGAAGGAAGATCTGCTTGCCTCAGCAATGGAGGGGGGCATGGGCATGGCTTGTCTTTTTAAGGGACAGAACAGACAATACATTGTTGACATTCAGAGAAGATCTACAGCCAATCCTTCTTAAACTATTCAAAACACAAAACAGAAGGAACACTCCTAAACTTATTCTACAAAAGCCATTATCACTGTAATACCAAAAGCAAAGATTCAACAAATAAAAGAAACTACAGGCTAGTATCTCTGATGAACATAGACTCGATAATACTCAATAAAATTCTTGCAAACAGAATATAGACATATATGAAAAAGATTATACACTGTGACCATATTGGCTTTATCCCTGAAATTCAGATAAAACTCAGGATACACAAATCAATAAATGTAATAAAGCCACATACATAGACTCAAAGACAAAATAATATGACTATCTTTATAGATGTAGAAAAAGCCTTTGATAAAATCCAACATGATAAAAGTACTGTCAAATGAAGCACTGGAGGGAATATAGCTCAACATAACGAAAGTTGCATATGAGAACCCCATAGTCAACATCATCCTAAATGGAGAAAAGCTTGACGCACTCACACTGAAGTCAGGAACTTGACAGGGATATCCACCATTCCCACTTCTTTTCAGTACTGTACTCGAAATACTAGCTGGAAAAATAAGCTAAGAGAATGAGATTGAAGGGATGCAGATGGGGAAAAAAACATCAAGTTATTTCTGTTTGCAGATGATATGATAGTGTATACATTACGAAAAACTTTTAGAAATGATAAAATTCAACAACATAGCAGGATATAGAAGTACCTTTCAAAAATCAATGCTTCTTCTATATGCCAGCCACAAACATACAGAGGAGAACATGGATGCACTTCATTTCCCAATAGCTGCGAATAAAATTTTATGAATAAACCTAACTAAAGAACTAAAGGTCCTCTACAACAAAAACTCTAACTTCTGAAGAAAGAGAAGAACATTGGAAAATGGAAAGACATTCCATACTCATGGGTAGGTAGAGTTAACATATGAAAATGACCATTTTATCAAAAGTTTTTACAGATTAAGTAAAATATCAATCAAAATCCTCATCTAATTCTTTGTAAAATCGAAGAAAAATTAAAAACTAAGCAAAATGACAGATAAAACTACTCTAAAATTCAGAACCACAGAAGACCTGGACAGCCAAAACAATCCTGAGCAAAAAGAACAATGTTGGAGGGATTCTAAGTCTTAAGATATATTATGTAGTTGTAGTAATAAAAATAATATGATACTATTACAAAAACAGAACAAAATTGAGAATCCAAACATGAGCACATGTAACTTCAGTCACTTAATATCTGACAAAGATGCTAATGACATAAGCTAGAGAAAAGAAAGCATCGAGATATCCACATGCAGAAGAATGAAATTATGCCTGTACTTATCATCTTGCACAAAAATTAACTCCAAATGACTCAAGGATACAAATGTGAAACCTGGAACCTTGAAACTTCTGGAAGAAAACATAGGCGGTGCCCTACATGATACAGGTGTTGGAAAGGACTTTCTGAAATGACTCCATTTGTCCAAGAATAAAGGTCAACAACTGACAAATAGGACTTTGTTGTGGATTATTATTTTAACTGAGTGATGGAACGTCACATTTCTTTCTGCTGCTTTTGTTAATTATGCAAAGAGTTGTTAATTTTTTTTTATTTATTTAAAATTAACCTGGTGTCAGTAGGCTGAGTCAGCAACTAGCTGACGGGAAGTATTAGGGAGGAACTAAGTGTAGCTAGGGTTCTTAAATAGGGGCTGAATAGAAAGACCCTCCTTTTCTGGGGAGAGGCAAGCAAGGAGAGAAGGTTAGGTACTTGTTATTCAGCCTCTCTGAGTGAGCAGAATTTCACTTCAACCTTTGAATCCTGAGTTCTTTAGAAGGATAGAGATTTAGATAAAGTTTCATGATAGAGCTAGTGCCTGAGGGAACAGAATTCCCACCTGGTTATGGCAGTGTAATCAAATTGCTGCTGGTAACTGTGGAGTTGCAATTGCTGATTAGTACAGCAGATGAAGGGACAGCTTCTGTACTTAATGTAAAACAACAGGATTTCAAAAAACTGAAGGACTTGTGGACAGCAAAATAACAACTGGGTGAAGAAGGAGTCCTCAAAAAGGGAAAGCATTTGGCCAACTGTACATCTATCTTTATTACAGCCATTGCAAGGCAACCTGGGGAGGAGTTGTGTTGGTTTTTGCTTCCACACCATTGTTCATTATTGAAGGAAGTCAGGGCAGGAAATCAAACAGTGTAGGAACCTGGAAGCAATTGCTGTTGCTGAGATCATGGAGGAGTTCTGCTTACTGACTTGCCCCCAATGAGCATGCTCACCTGCTTTGTTATCCCCACTACCTCCAGCCAAGTGTGGCTCAACTCACAATGGGGTAAGTTCTTCCATTTCAGTCTCCAATTAATAAAATGCCCCATAAGCTTTCCTATAGCTCGATCTTACAGAGGCATTTTCTCATTTGAGGTTTCCTCTTTTCTGATGGCTCCATCTTGTGCCAAGTTGACATTAAACTAGCCAGCACGACATTTGACAGAGAATAAATATCCAGAATATATTAAGAACTCAGCAACAAGGAAGAGTTAAAAAAGAAAGAAAGAAAGAAAGAAAGAAAGAAAGAAAGAAAGAAAGAAAGAAAGAAAGGACCCATTTGAAAAATAGGCCTGGGATCTGAAAAAAAAAAGTTCTTAAAAGAAGGGGAAAACAGTTAATACTAACTCAAAGAAATGTTGATCATTGCTAACAATTGGGGTAATGCAAACAAAACAACTGTGATTTTACCTTACCCCAGTGAGAATGGCAAAGATCAACAAAGCAGCCAACAACTAATGCTGGAGGGAATGCTGGGAAAAGGGGGCCCTCATTCACCAGATTGCAAACTGGTGAAGTCACCATGGAAACCAGCGCAGAAAATTCTCAAAAAGCTAAAAATATATCTACCTTATGACCCAGCTATAGACCTCCTTGGCATATGCCCAAGGCACTCAGCATTCTACTCCACAGATACCTGCCCAGCCATGTTCACTGCTGCTCTAGTCACCATAGCTGGGAAATGAAAAGGCACTAAATGTCCTTCAACCGAGGAATGGAGAGCGAAAATGCGGTACACATACACTAGGTATAATATAAATGTAATCATTAACTTTGGGTGGAACCAAAAAAGATAATGTTGAATGAGGTAACTCAGACCTGAGAAAGACAAATGTTGCATGTTCTCTCTCATTGGAGACTCCTAGCTCCAAATCTTCGGGAGTGAGTATATATCCTGGAGCAACGCAGAAACTAGGAAATTAAAAATCAACCATTGCTGGGTTAGGGAGGTTAGGGATTTGGGAAGCAATAAAAAGTGGAATAGCAGGATACAAATGGTCTTAATAGGGAAATAGGAAAATGGGGGACTCATTTGGGAAGGTGATTGAAGTATCACAGAAGTATACAGAAGAAGGAAGAAGTAGGGAGAATAGCAGGGTCAAGGCGATCTGTTGGGGAAATGGGAGAACAGTCGATCTTTATGTAGAAGAAGGGAGATAAGTAAAGAAGAGAGGAAGATAAAATAAAATATGTCTAAAAATCAAGGAATCATTATTAACTAAATACCTTCATAATACATATAATTCTGCATATAAATATGTACATATGTAGTTTAAATGAACTTTTCTCATCTGGAATAACAATTGTCTCTTGAAGAGACAAAACACCCAGTAAAGAGACATGGGAAGTCCCCTTTTGAGTTTTTGGTCGTGGATGTCTAAGAGACTCCCAAAACATACAGCCTTTTGTTATTGCCCTTGGTTGCCCCCAGGGAGGGTGGAAAGTAAGTCCCTGTTGATGAAGACACCATGCACTTCACAATCAGGGACCAAAGGCCCTGGGAGCTGGAATGGACCTGAATTCCTCCTACCTGAGTGTTAGCTTTCATCGTATCAGAAGGCACTGTGTAAACTTCCAGAGGTGGGAAGCAACCAGTAGTCCTACCCAGCTATGACATCTATGAACCACATCAACAACGAGCATGGTTACAATAACCCTAAGGGCCCACAAACGGCACCCATACATTGGTTGAAACCAATAGCTCTCTAATTAACATAAAACCCCCTTAAGAGTGAAACCAGACCACAGGGCTTTTTCCGGCTACTGGATTTTCTCCCATCCCACCCCAGCTTACCACCAAGCTCCCCTTT